>JAJKFJ010021227.1:0-16183 GCA_027382625.1 Tetmemena sp. SeJ-2015
TCCCTTTTTTTTTTCTTTATCTCCCTAGAGGGGATCTTAGTAATAAGTGATAAATGGTGTAGTGGGTCTAATAGAGAGGTACGTTATTGCGGCGAACCCCGAAGCAGTGAGAGATATGTACAAGGTCCTAAGTTCTTGTCCTTAGGCCCAAGATTAGAAGTGACATCCCAGTGAAGGAGTTATAAGACTGGAAAAATGAGAAATTGCAGTGGTAGAATACCTCAAGGCAATTCTGGTGATTAGGGGTAAGAGAATTTAAAGTAGTACTCTCAGACGCTCCTGTGAAGGTGTCCAAATGAGGCCTGCCCACTGGCTTATGGACTATTCATGCTACTTAATGGTGATCGCCTAACACCAGTAGTCATACTAGTCCATTCTCCTTGATTATTTTTCTATCGAGCGATGCCTGTAGATTCAGATGCACCGAGAGCGAGGATTGATGAGTAAGTCAGATGCCAAATACCACAAGTGATCCTCTTTTGTCCCCTCAAAAAATTGATATCGGTGATCAGTGATTAAACTGATATCATAGGTGACACGTTCTTTTTGGTCACAGTTACACCTCTTATGATCCTGTTTTATATTTTCCTTTCGACGTTATTCTTTGATTTAGATTAATTCCTTAATTTCTTAATATCTATTAAAAAAACAAATTCTATGAAATTTACTCCTAAAATTTTCTAACTCAAGCTTCATTTTTTAATTTATAATGACTGGATTTATTTGCTTAATTACTTATTTCGTCTATACAAAGCAACAAATCCAAAGTTTTGAAAGCATATTAACTTTAAAGATTCTCTTAATCTTTTCATTAAAATTATTTATTATTTTAAACTTCAGTCATTTATGATTCTCAAATGATTTAATTTTTTTAATAAAAGAAGTTTTAGCCTTCATTCTATTAAAGATTATTTCAAGTTAACTTTCTAAATCTTTGCAATTATTTGAAACTAAATATAATATCCTTCCTATTTCATTTAATGCTGTTTAATATTTTGAAGTCCAAAAAATCTCTCTTTCCGATCTATTATATTTTTAAATTCTCTTAGTTTTTGACTCGTTTAAATTTCCTTAGAACATTTTTTAGAGAATGATTTTCGATATTTATATAATATATATCAACAAAACATTAAATATCTTATTCAAATTTAATCTTAATTTTGCAAAGAAGAAATTTTTACCAAATTATATTTAATTTATACTGGAGTCTCATTTAGTTTAATTAAAAAATAATCTTATTTATAGTAAATCAATTTTAATTTGGATACTTAATATATAAACCTTAATTATATTTAAAGTGAGGGGTTTATTTAATTATTTCAAACTAAAAGAATTATCAAAAAATTACTAGTGTGATACAAGAAATAAAAATAAGTTAATTTGAAGAGCATCAAACCAAGGACAGAAAAAAAGTAAAACATCAGAAGGAAGAAAGCTACGATTAGTATTTGGAAGCTATAATGCACTGTACGAATTTATTATTGTAAGCTGCTTTTTAATGCCATTATTATAGTTGGAATTTTTATTAAAATCGGTGATTGGTTAAAATAATAAACGGAGAGTTGCAACTTCGTGTCAGTTGAAATCGCAGATTAGCCCCTGATCTGCAGCTTGTTCGATAGCTAATCAAAAATTAATATAAGTCTCTTCTTTAATTATCTTCGTAGCACCTCTTAGCAGCGAGAAATGACTCATGTATTCATCTTCTTCTTCATCATCCTCATCATCATCTTCATCTAAACTTGTGTCGCTAAGAACTCTGAACTGAGCGCCCCCACACTAAAGTTAAAAGGATAAAAAGTTCTTAGAATTTGATGCTGATTCTAATGGTGTAATAATTATTTAAATAGGACACACTTCAACTGTCTCTGATTTATTCCGTTTTAATTTCATGGGTTCACACTTTGCATGAGGGACCGGTCACACTAGTTATGACGTGTTTTAGTGGGTGAAATAAAAGCCTATTATATATTTACCCTTGCAGAGAGCTTAATTCTGCTAATCTAATCCATTTTAATTTAATATCTTATTTAATTCTCTTTTTTAATAAATTCTCAGCTATAATTAAAAAAATTATCAATGCAAATTTAAGTCTTAGAGCCTTGGTGATTAATTTCGAACTTATAATGATGTTAAATTCCGCTCTTCCAGTTGTATAAATTTTTCATTCCACTTCAAATGAAAATGTTATACTCCTAAATTAATTTGAATTATATAATAACTTATTTAATAAGTTAATTAAAGATTTATTAAATAAAATGAATATTCAAGTAGAGATCGCAGAACTATTTTGCAGAATTTATAACGTAATCTTCCTTTCTGAATTCATAAGCCTTTTTCATATACTCTAAGTCATAAAGATAAGAGCATTTCTTGTAAGTTAAAAAATAAATTAAATCAGCTTGTAACTAATTAATGAATGATAAGATTTTAAAGTTGTTGAGAGTTAAGAGAGTGTGGTGAAATCTTGAATAAGTTACTAGTCAAGTTAGTAAGAGAAGTCAAATTATTTCATACTCTGATTATATTAAACATAATAATACTTTAAAATATGGATTTCTTTTGAAAATATCTAACTCTTTCTTCATAGAATCTTCATCAAGATCCTTCCAATCTCTAATATCCTAAATTTTCAAGTCTTTATTTGGATAATCAGACAGTCAAAACAAAAGGCTTACATTTTTTTAGTCAATATTTTTTAAAAAAATTAATTTCTTTTACTATTTTTTAATAAACTGAGTCGTGCTAATAATTTTTAAAATCTATTCTAACTCAGTTTCTTTTTTATTATGATTTATCTAATTATTTATCCTTATCAGTAATAATAGTCAGCTCTTAATAAACTTTGAACCAGTCAGAGCAACTGTCATAGACTTCAACAGAGTTGTAAGAAGAGAAACATTGAGGAAACATCGGTGCAAGGAACTCTACTTCCCATAGAGACAGACTTGGCTCAACGGTTCAGTGCAGTGGGACATTTGGTCTATAGTTGCAATCATACTTGAATGCGATATGAAACCAGAGGAATACTTGTGAAAGTAAAGATGATGCAATATAATTCGCAACAAGACATTGTAAGATAGACAAGGTATCAGAACCTTTGAAAAAGTTAGAAAGTAATATCAAGCAACCTATGAAACCTAACACTCAGTTATCTGAGATAGAGGAAGCAGGTTTAAAATTCAGAGAATAGGAGACAGGCAATCAGTTCAACTTCCTATAAATCTTCCTAATATTTAAATTAAAATTTAGTTTAATATAGAATAAATAGGATTAGATGATCTCAAAAATTATGATTAAAATACAGAACTAGCACGAAGAATAAGCTAACTGGAAAGTATTTATACGCAAGACTTCTATTTCAGTGCATGTCTTCAAAGAATTTAGGATATAATTTGTAACTTGATTTCCTTGGCTTCTTTATTTCAGTCTCCAATTATACTTTTGAAGTATAGGCTGGTAGAAATTCTCATAGGTCTAACATCTTCTCTATTAACTATGAAAACATAATCAACTTACCATAATTTCTTATGATTATAAGAAAATCTTTCATTTTTTAAGCCGAAGAAGTTAAATCAGGAGATGCAATTCGTCAAAGTAAGCTAATAAGGTTTCCATCTGAGTTGTTTGAAAACCCATTTTTTAAAAATCTAAATTGTAATAGTGCAATTGATTAATTATCGGATAAAATTATGATTTAAATCACTTTCAAAGTTAATCTAGTTTTTTTTTTATCACCTAATTCTATTCATCCTATAATATAATTTTATAAAAATTAAAATATATTAAAAATTTATAATATAAATTAATCCTTTTGGGTTTTGAGTAGTAATAAATATAAATTTTAATAAAATTATCCTTGAAATATCTATAATCAATATATTATATGAGCATTTATTATTAAGGTTTAGATGATTTTTAAGCGTCTTTTATAAAAACATATCATTGTAGACTACTTAAAATTATTGTAGAGAGCATTTTAAGGAATCTCCATCTTTCTTGAAAATTTCACAAGACTTCAAAATCTAAAAGAAATTCTAAAATTGCTATTCGTAGATTTGAGACTCTCCGAATGCAAGAATATTAGTAAGCAGTCTAGATTTAAATTTTTTAAAATTAGAAGATTTAGTTACAACTTAATAAAGTGTGAATATGAATGGAGATACAAGCAATGGAATTTATCGAGAAAAAATACCTTATATTGAATTCATAGTGACTTTTTGTCTTGAGATATAAGAAATTCTTAAAGCGAAAATATTTTGCACTGAATAACTTTGAATGGTCTCCTAGTTGCCACGTCAATTTTTCTCACCTTTTGCCTTCCTGCGCATAAGGTCAAGAATAGTGCAAAAGATATTAGGCTATGATTATATCCTGTTTTGACAAAAAAATATTTTTTAATAAACGACCCACATCCATCCATTTCAAAAAAGCAATAAAGATAAAAATTAATTTTTAAATTTTTTACATAAAAATAATATTTCTTTGAAGAGCACTATTTACTCCACGTGGTTTTGATAAATTATATCTGCGATATAGAGTGTTAGAATGCACTAATCATATTTAAATTTAAAGTTTGGCATTTGAGAGTACTAAAAATTGAGAAAGATATATTTTTATAATCTTCTCTAAATAAAGTAAGAAATCACAATATTAATAAAAGAATGCCAAGCTTATACAAAGTCAATTTGATTTGCAGTTTTTTCATTTTTCGCCACAAATTTTTTGCCAGCTTTTTTTATTAGTCTGAGATTGAGGAGTCAATGGTGGCAAAGTCAAAGAGTTTATTATCTTGATGCAACTCCCTTATCGGAGAATTCTAATTACACATTTGGTTTTGGCTGAAAGAATGTTTTGTATGTATCTAATGTCAGATTAGTACTTAGCTAGCAATTTATAGTAGCAAACTTTATTCAAGAGGAGAGAGTTGACTGCAAGAATGTTATATAGGAAGCCAAAACCAAATGTGTAATTAGAATTCTCCGATAAGGGAGTTGCATCAAGATAATAAACTCTTTGACTTTGCCACCATTGACTACTCAATCTCAGACTAATAAAAAAAGCTGGCAAAAAATTTGTGGCGAAAAATGAAAAAACTGCAAATCAAATTGACTTTGTATAAGCTTGGCATTCTTTTATTAATATTGTGATTTCTTACTTTATTTAGAGAAGATTATAAAAATATATCTTTCTCAATTTTTAGTACTCTCAAATGCCAAACTTTAAATTTAAATATGATTAGTGCATTCTAACACTCTATATCGCAGATATAATTTATCAAAACCACGTGGAGTAAATAGTGCTCTTCAAAGAAATATTATTTTTATGTAAAAAATTTAAAAATTAATTTTTATCTTTATTGCTTTTTTGAAATGGATGGATGTGGGTCGTTTATTAAAAAATATTTTTTTGTCAAAACAGGATATAATCATAGCCTAATATCTTTTGCACTATTCTTGACCTTATGCGCAGGAAGGCAAAAGGTGAGAAAAATTGACGTGGCAACTAGGAGACCATTCAAAGTTATTCAGTGCAAAATATTTTCGCTTTAAGAATTTCTTATATCTCAAGACAAAAAGTCACTATGAATTCAATATAAGGTATTTTTTCTCGATAAATTCCATTGCTTGTATCTCCATTCACTATATTAAATTTATGAAATAAAAAAATAATAAATGAAGCATCAACTATATACTATTAAAAGTAGAATTAGAGAACAGAACTGGAACTATATCTCTATATCATTAAAAAAAGAGATTTAAATTTCTAATATAGGATTGAATTTTTTACATTAGAGAATTAATTTAGAAATGTATTTAAAACACAGTGGAAGCAGGAGACAGTTTTATCGTGCTTTAGAGTAGAATAATTTGCGATTTTTAAAGTTTTCATTGATTAACTATATTTATGATTCAAAATTACTGATCACTAGTTGTCTCCGAACAGGTATTTACAGTTGACTTTCACATACTTTCCATAAGAAACCTAAATAGTTGTTTGAGACTTGAGAAAAATAAATAATGAAAATTAAAGATATGAATTAAGCCTAATTATCTCTCTTTTTGTCTATCTATTACCATTATTTATATTAATTTATGTCGCATTTTGATAATTGGGGATTACTTGAGTCAAATGTTAAACTTACAAATGAGAGGATGGAATTCACACCATAATTATCCACAAAATTATTGGTTCAAGGTAAGAGAATGCGAAGAATAATAGGATGCTCTGCCATTGTAGCGTTAATAAATTGATTTGTAAATTAATTCTAATTACTAATTGACTTGATAATCTATTAAATTCTTACCTATAATAATTCATTACTATATTTAAACTTGCATATAGCAAAGTAAAAAGCTTTAAAACATAATGCTATGAGTACCACTCTTTTCCCTTAATTTTTATATAAGATAAAATAAATTTGATCCTATTCACTAATAGCATTAGTTTGAATAAACGTTTCACATCAATTATTTGATTGATCCTCAAACTCTTCGCCACTAAGCGCACTTCAGTTTGGAGTAGCGCGCGAAGATCTTCCATAATGTTTCCTTTTTCTCAAGATCTCTCCGTAGACTGTAGCAAACATCTATCGTTGAAATGGCATAACGTACAAAATGTGAATCGATGAAGCGCGTTATAGACTTCACTAAGCCATTTTATTATAATAATCTGAAATATATTTACGACTAGCTGCTCAGGTGTGAGAGGGATAGCGTGAAGTTTGTATGTGCTGACGAAGCTGTGTTCACACACAACACCTTCATGAAGAAGAGTTGGTACAAGAAGCACCATAACATAGAAGTTTACGAGTAGAAAGTAAATATAACTACAAGTGCGTTACTTGCAGGAATCAGCGAAGACTCAGGCTTAGAAGCTTATGTCCTTCATCCTCGCTATATCAACCCGAGAGCAGTATGTTGCGTTCCTTAAGAAGCTCAGAGAGAAGATCACAGACGGTGAGATCGTTCTACCTCGTTGACAACTCAGCGTACACAAGACAAAGGAAGCGAAGAAGGCATACGCTGAGTTGAACATCACTCCTGTTTTTAATGTTCATACTCGCCAGAGTTCAACGGCATTGAGTTTTTACTGGAACTTAGTTAAGGGACACTATAAGAAGCTGCTGCTCTATCACTTGATGCATGATTAAGCTATCGATACAGAGGATTTAATAGTGAGTAGTTGTAAGAGAGTGGAAGAAGAGAAGACAAAGTTATGTGCGAGATATGGTAGAGTGAATATTTAGGAAAAGTATTTAAGCTTAACTTAATGCTGACTTAAGTCACTTTTGCTTATCTGGGAAGAAGGGATTCTTAAGAGGTTCCTTTCTCTCTTCTGTTGGGCCAGATGGACCTAGCTTCCTCATCTTCGAACCTGCTCCCGCATCTATGTGCATCTCGTCGTCCCTAAGATTGTATAGTGATAGACGCTTGCTCACTTCAATGCTTGAAAGTTGTAACTTTGGAGGAGTGTGTTCAAAATTACCTCCACCTTGCTGATGCGAATCGAAGAGTCACCATCATACAAGAAGAGTATGCTTACAAGATCTTCACTTCCGAATACCTTGTAAAGAAGGAAGAGAGAGGTCTTGAGTTCGCGAACGAACTGACAGTGTTGAGAGAAGCGAGGCACAAAAACTTGAAGTACGTTCTTCGTCTTGCTGGTGTTCTTATCGATCATGATTACATCGCCATTCGCCTTCCTAAATGGGAGACTAAGAGAATTTCTCAGCACGAGGCGCAACAAGTACTAGCTTACTGCTATTCTCACTGACCTCGTTAGAGGAGTGATGGAGTTGCATGAGTCGGGATTCGTGCACAGAGATCTCAAGCCAGAGAATATCATGATTAACTTTGAACTAGTCAGAGCAACTGTCATAGACTTCAACAGAATTGTAAGAAGAGAAACATTGAGGAAACATCGGTGCAAGGAACTCTACTTTCCATTGAAGGACTTGGCTCAACTGTTTTTTGCAGTTTATGAGGGGGGCAAATGGGGGTATTAAATATGCAAATCAATTATAATATTAATCAATCTGATTCCTAATCTCTAATCCTCATCTTGAAGTCCTTTTTAATAATGCTTGAGTTGTTTAATTAAGCATGATCTCTATAAAGAAGTTGGAACTTGATTATTCTTTTTTATACTCAATAATTAATTAAATATAATTCAATATTGTTTTAATTACTTGCTTCTATATTTTCATTGTCGAAATCCCACACAGAAAATTAAATTATATCGCTATTATTAAGGATTATTATATCATTTAAGAATAAAAGTAGTACCCTTGAAGAATTTTTCTTCTGAAGTCGTAACTACTCAAATGATTGATTCCAGAAGGAATAAATTTCCAGTTTTTTTTATAATGGCTTTGCTCAGTAGATACTATCCTTTCGTTTCCCTAATCTATTTTTATTTGAGTGAAACTTTATATATATATTCAACTCAAGTTTTACTATATGCTAATTGAAGATAACATATTACATCTTATTGTTAACTAGTTCTACCAGAAGGCAGACTCAATTCTACAATTACTGCACAGATGATATTTTTGACCATTAATTTATATTAAGGATAGAAAATCAATGAAGGGCAAAACTTCACTTTGCAATCAGTATAAAATTAAATTTTTTTATTATTAATAAAGATTTAGTTACCCATTCTTAAAAAGAAAAAAAGTCTAAGAATACAATTTTCTTTTTATTTTGAACTTTAAAACTATCCTATGTTTTAATATTACATCTAAGTTTTAAAGTAATTTCTAAGATCCCTTAGTTCTGTTACATCTACGAATTCAGATATTTTTTATATCAAATAATATAAATTAACCCTTTACTTTATAATGAAAGGACTATTCAATTATGTGAATGAGCTATAAAATTAATTCAATTTGGATATATATTCTTCTTTTGAAATATTTTTTAAAAAGAATTTAGTTTAAAATAAAAACTTCGCAGATCTGTTAAAGATGAGATTAATTAAATTATATTTATTTTACCATAATTTTTTTCCTATCTTCAACTATATCTTATTTTAACATTGTAAATTTAAAAAAATTAAGAACTGTAGAATTGAATATCTTTAATTGAGATAAATAATTAAAGAACTAAAAGTTAATAAAGTATGGTGGAGATTAAAGCTGTGAAATTTTAGCTTGCTTTTTTTACTTTTTGATATCTTCAATAAAATGAATTATTTTTTCTATCTATGAGCTTAAATATAGAATTACTGGAAAATTCATATTATTCATCATGTCAGGATTTAGTCTAACAAAATCTTTTAGCTTTATATAAAATATTTTTCTTAGCTTAAAAATTATGTGATATAATTTAAACTAACTAAAATTATACTAGGAATTTTTTAAAATTTAGAAATCAATGAAATTTTCAATCCTGTTTTTTAACTCTATATATTCAATATAAATTAAAAAATCTCAAATTCTTTTTTTTATTATATATTTAATTTGAAATTTATGAAATTATATCAAGGCATCGATCTCGCAAATGTAAAAATAATTATTATATATTTAAGATCTTTAAGTGAAAACCTTCATACAAAGTGATTTCATGAACCAATGAATTGAATTCTTCATCTTATTCAGTAAATTGAGTTATTAAGCTCATTTCTTAATTCCCTGATTTAAATAATTATTTAATTGTATCACATTAAAGAAAAAATTAGCATTTATGAATAAGTTGGCAATTAATTTAAAATCTATGATTGGATACAATAATACAAATTAATTTGAAGCTTCATCACAGTTCAAATCACTCAAACTATACCATATCTTGAGTTATTTTTTATATAAATTAAAATAGTATCAGCTTATTCTTTCATAATTTCTTCTTAGCTGCTAGATATGTCTTGCAGGAATTTTTTTCATCCTGCATTTTCTATCATTAAAGCTTGTGTCTCATCTAGCTCAAATTTATTTCTCTTACACAAAGGTTTAAATGATTTAATTTTATTTTAGAATTTCAAGCTTAAATAATTGATGTCTTAATTATTCAATTTGAAACGCCTTTACCAACGCCCCATGATTGTAATTTAATGTACTTAGGGTTTCTATTACTTATTAAAATCTCAGATATATTAAATATCAGATGTTTATAGGATAATCTTTTACTATATAATCTCTAATTCTATAAATTAAAAAGGGATTTTCACAGTCAAGATTAGCTCAGATATCATAGATTCATTTTATCATACATAAACTAATTATCTATCGATTATTCTTTCTTAAAATATATAATAATTCTGCAAACAATGCTGAAAGCTTCCATTTAGGGACAACGCTTTTTTCCTGCGAAGTGCTTGAGTTTTTAAGCAGAAATATTATAAAAGATAGAAATATATTTCATTCATTTTAGGAAGAATTTTATAGAGAAGAAAACTACTTAAAAATGTTAAATTTTGATGGGGATATCTTGAAATTACCTGGCTAAATAAATTGAAGGCACTAGATAAATCAAAGATCCTTTTAGCAATAAAGAATTCTATTTTTAAAAAATCAAATTAATGTAAATTTTTCATTCTTGAAGACAAAGTTTTCCGCCACAAAACTAATCACTATTCTTTCTTATCATTATTTAGGAATATATGGCTTTAGTTAATATTATTCTAACATCAAAGCAATAATGGGGGTCTTTTTTTGGAAATCTCTTTTTCAGAGTTACTATTATATTTAACCACACCCAAAGAACCAAATAATTCTAAGCATGAATCTTAATTGAGGTACTCAAAACACTTCACGAAAAGTAATATTTACTTTGGTCAGATTCTCTGCTAAATACTTATAAGAAATCCTCTATTCCTGATATTTGAATGCTATTTTAAATATATTTACTGAGTGATATTATGTTTTCTTAATTTAGAAACCTTCTTCTCGATTATACTTACTTGTCTAAATTATATAGACTGATTTTTACTTAGACATTAAAAGTATTAGCCCTGGCTTAATTTCTGACATAAAAATATATCTTTGCATTAAACTGTTGAGCTATGTCTGCAAAATATGAGTTAGCTTGCTCTTATTGCTTTTACTCTAATATACCTTGGAGTTCTATTTTCATTCATATAAATCAGCAAAATATTTATGAGACTATCTTGTTTTTTACTTGATACACTTTCCTTATATCATTGTTTTTTTCAAAATCAATGCTACTGATAATAATATCTAGAATTTGGACTTGATTTTTACAACTCTTCGACTACATAATTCATATTTTACCTTCATAAATTATTTATTTGTATAGATATTTTTTCTCGCAAAACTAATATAATCTAAATCTTAGCTTCTGATATATTTAATTTAAATATATAATAATATAATAATTTGATTTGTAAGTGAAAATGTCTTTTATATTAGCATATAAGGACTTTACAGAGTCAATTATTTTTTATATTGGCCAAAAGAAATTTCCGAAATCTAACTCTTGATGTATAGTTGAAATCTTGTACAATAAAACCTTAATTTTAAAATAAATAAAGCTGGGGTTTGACGAATTCCGCAGCCTTTTTTAAAAATAAAAAAAAATTAAAATATTCCGACACTCTATAATATTGGAGAATATTTTGTTCAAAATATCTCTTCTGAAGAAGCCTTGTATGGATATCAAAATTGTAGAGATCAGCTTTAACAGAAGAAAATATAAATTCCAAATATGAAATATAGCAGAGAAAAACTAACATATTTAATTAAAAAAATAGTACCAAAGAGTATTACTATAAAAATGTGTCAAATAAAAATAATTATTACAGAATTCGATTCAATCATAAAAAATTTATTAAAAAAATAATTCTTGGAATTTTTGGTTTGGGAGATCTCAGAACAGAATTATGATATATATATTAGTTTGAAGGGTGACAGCATTTTTAAGGATACTGTAGAATGGGAACTTATTATATCTCTAATAAATGCTAAATTAATAGTTATCGATCAAGCTGTAGATTAGGAGTGAATACTGTCGTTTTTATTGCCTCATAGTTGCATCTCTCCATATTTTTTTGCCAATCACATATTTAAATAAATCACCAATAATATTTAATTTTAGTATTTTTAAATAGCTTGCCTATATGCACAATTTCAAATAAAATTTTATCATAAAAATGGGAATGAATAACAGTTTTTATCTTTTTTTTATTTTTTTATCTATATGTCGAAGTAATTTGAACACCACTTATATAATTTATTCACAAAATTTTATTTTAAAGCTCAGTCTTTTATAATTTTTTGCTAAAGATAATTGTGGTAAATTTTAGGTAATTGACTCATTTTTCATTTTACTTATAATTAGTAAAATCAAATTTTCTATTTTTTAAGGAATATAGTAATTTATTTTTTTCTAAAATATGGTTATGAATTTTTTCAGCTGCTCTTGATTGCTAAATTCCTTTAGAGTTTAATTTAAATAATTATTTAGAGGATTTCATTTATTAATGCTGAAATATTTAATAAGATACAATATCAAAGTAAATAAGATTTATTATTAAATTTTAAATAAAAATGATTTCAAGGCTATAAAATTAAAGAATTTAAATATTTTAAATTTTAACTGACTCTAATAACATTTTAAAATTTTAAATTATAATTGATAATTCTAAAGTAAAGTAAAAGTAAAATTTGAGGAATATAATTAATAATCAATTTTTAAAACAGCACTTATCGTACTGAATTAGAAAATCAGTTATTATCATATGTAAGTTTTTTTGGTTTTATATATTTGTAGAGATACTTATAACTCAGTTGGCGACTGCTCAATTAAATTTACCTACTCTTGCTGGGTTCTATCTCCTTTATCCTTCTGCTACCAGCTGTTATGGATAATTCTAATTATTATAAAATTATATAAATTAAAAGTTAAAATAATGAAAATTTTCCTTAAGTTAAAGATATTGAATTAAAATAAAACTACTTTTAGTTTCTTCTTTAATTATCTTCACACAACCATCCATCAGCTAATTTTTATTATCAAAATCTTCAATCCATTTGTGATGCTTACTTCTCTAATTTCTCTGAAATTCTCACTTCCTAAACTAAATGAATTTTATGTAAATCTTATAATTCAATATTGAATCATATTTTTTTATAATTTATTTAAATAAGGCACCTTTTTGCTTTTGATTTAGCTTTTCTATTCTGGAAAATTTGATCATATTTATAGAAAACTTTATTTATTTTTATTTTTTTAATTAATAATATAATCTTAAATAATAAATTAGGTAAAAAAAAGTTTGTATATATATTTTAGAGTTGTGTGTCTTGCATCGTATAAATATTTAACTCGATCATCCCTCGCTATTTTGTTCCAGAATAAAACAGTTAGAATAATTATTAAATATGATGAGAAAAATTATGTTAGCTCTCTGAATAGAAATTAAAATTTATTATTTATAATAAATTTAAATAAGAGAAATTCTAATTTAATTGAGATGAATTAAAATGTAATTAGACTAATAGCAAAATTATATTTTATAAAAAAATATTTAATCTTGAAATTATAAAATATAAAGTTTTTTGGGGAGCCTTTCATAGTCATCCACTTTTTTCGTGAAAAAATTTAATAATCACTATATAGCCTAAAATTAGTAAAAAAATTACAATTCTTTACTCTAAATTCAAATGCAGAGGGGATAACCTGCTCATATTTTTTTTAGGAGAACCTACAAAGAAAATTTATTTTTTTAAAAAAATTAATTGTAAAGAAATGGTAATATAATTCAAGGAATTAAATACCCTATTAAATTTAAAGTTTCTAATGTAACAATTATGTCAAAGATATCTGAACTTAACTTTAAGAGGTTTAAAATTCTCTCACTTTAGAGCACACATTAAAGCCTAGTTACATTAAAAATTAGCATATTAATCAATTTAATATTATTTTAATAATATTTAATTTAAACATGATAAGTAAAAAAATTATACTTTTTATCTATAAAGTTGTCTTAAAGATTAATTTTTCTACCATTTTCATGTAAAAACTTAAAAATCTTTAATATAAAATAAAGGAATATGACAAGGTAAGACGCTATGTATTTGATTTTGGATTAAGAAATTGCTTTTTATGACTGATTTAGGCTAAATAGTGAAATTCATTTTTTTCCTGAAAAAATGAATGAAAGGCCCCTAACCCATTTTTCTTTTAATGAAGAATGGAGTAATATAAAAACAAATGAATTTCTATATAGTAATATTATTTTATAGTGAGTCAGGTTTTATAGGAAGGTGAAGGTTGAGAAGAATAAAACATAAAATAAGAATGTAAAAAGTTGAATAAATAATTGATTTTATATAAATTATAAATATATTAATCTCTAAAGTTCAAATAAATAGACTTTATTGGGAGAAATAAAAATATAAATTAGCATAAGAGCTTTCTGATATAATAAATTATAAATGATTAACCTACCGATACAGACGAAAAAAAGTTAGTAGTTGTAAGAGAGTGGAAGAAGAGAAGACAAAGTTATGTGCGAGATAAGGTAGAGTGAATATTTAGGAAAAGTATTTAAGCTTAACTTAATGACTTAAGTCACTTTTGCTTATCTGGGAAGAAGGATTTTTAAGAGGTTCCTTTCTCTCTTCTGTTTGGGCCCGATGGACCTACTTCCTCATCTTTTGAACCTGCTCCCGCATCTATGTGCATCTCGTCGTCCGTAAGTTTGTATAAGTAATAGACGTTTGCTCACCTCAATGTTTAAAAGTTGTAACTTTGGAACAGTGTGTTCAAAATTACCTCCACCTTGTTGATGCGAAGCGAAGAGACGCCATCATAAAAGAAGAGTATGCTTACAAGATTTTCCCTTCCGATTACTTTCTCAAGAAGGAAGAGAGAGGTCTTGAGTTCGCGAACGAACTGACAGTGTTGAGAGAAGCGAGGGACAAAAACTTGAACTACGTTCTTCATCTTGCTGGTGTTCTTATCGATCATGATTACATCGCCATTCGCCTTCCTAAATGGGAGATCACACTAAGAGAAATTTCAGCACGAGGCGCAAAAAGTACTAGCTACTGCTATTCTCACTGACCTCCATAGAGGAGTGATGGAGTTGCATGAGTTGGGGATTCGTGCACAGAGATCTCAAGCCAGAGAACATCATGATAAACTTTGAACCAGTCAGAGCAACTGTCATAGACTTCAACAGAGTTGAAAGAAGAGAAAACATTGAGGAAGCATCGGTGCAAGGAACGCGGGCTACTTCCCATAGAGACAGACTTGGCTCAACGGTTCAGTGCAGTGGGACATTTGGTCTATAGTTGCAATCATACTTGAATGCGATAATGAAACCAGAGGAATACTACTAGTGTGAAAGTGAAGATGATGCAATATAAATTTGCAACAAACATTGTAAGATAGACAAGGTATCAAACCTTTGAAAATTTGTAAACAATAATTTTAGGTAGGAATTTAATGAAAAATTAGGAGATTGTTAAATTAAATCAAAAATTAATGATCAATTACTTAGTTTAAAAATCAGAAATTAAATATATAAATACACTGATCCAACTTATTCCTATTTTAAGAATTATTGACCTAAATCGTGATTTTCATAATAATATACCCTGGATCAAATTTTTATTTATATCAATTCGGCGTGATTTTCAGAATAATCCAGCGATTCGGGTCCAGATCGGGGTTGAAATCAAAAATTGTGATATATAAAAATTGATCTTGGACTAAATTTATAAAATAAGCAACTTAAATCTTAAAACTGAAATCAAAAACTAGGCTTCGCCAACTTTCTTGGGCCCAAACCCGGATCTGAACTGCCGATTTCTAACTTTTTAGTACGATTTCAAACATTTTTGCCACCGTGGAAAAGATTTGGGTTGAGTTCTTTAACATTTTGAGCTAACTTTCGCCAAAGTTGGAGTTGAGTTCGTGAAAAATTGGTTTAGGGGCCCGCCGTCGCGATTTTTGACTTGAAACCATGATTTTAGCCCTTCAACTTAGCTTTTGCTTGAAACTTTCAAACTTGTTTTGACTTTGGCAAACGAATCTCAACTTTGGTTCCAACCTTGGCAAAAACTTTGGAACTTGGGCAGATTTTGGCACTCTAGGACAAAACTTTCAGATTCGCCAACTTTGCTCCAACTTTTTAGGATTTCAAGGCAAAAGTTGTGGTTTCAGAACCCATTTTAGAGTTAGCGCTGACTTTTAAATTTCTTCCCAATTTTGGG
>JAJKFJ010021228.1:0-23029 GCA_027382625.1 Tetmemena sp. SeJ-2015
TACAATACTTTAATTAAATGCCATTTTAATACATATATCTTGATAGATAGCGATGATGAGTAGGAAAGAAGAAGAGGTTATGGTTAAACCAGAGAACCAATCACAGAATTTCAAAGTCTCCAAACTTCAAGGATAGAGGAAAGTCATTCTTTGAATTAGAGTGGATAGATAACTATCATCAAGAAATAAAAGCTGGGCTAGGTTCGTGCAGAAAGTGCTTTCCCACTTTCTTCAAGATAAGAGAGTTTCAAATAAGAGAGGTCCAGATGGAATATACCCTCTCAAGATAGGTCTCTGATCAGCAGTCAAAGGCACCGCTCCACTAGTAGAAGCAAAGTAAACACCAGCTAATTCCATTCTGTGAAATCTGAAGTGTTTTACGATTGCGAGGAAGAAGAAGATATAATTTTACAGCGAGATCAAGATTGGAACCAATATCATAATGATATAGAGAATTAAAGTATCGTTCCTTTCAGAGACTATGAATAGGAATCAGTTAACTAAAATCTGCAAAACTTTAAGATCTTAAAATCCTCCTAAAAGATAAAAACAAGCAAGAATCATGAAGAAAGTTTCATCGAGCTAAATGAGCGTACTCTAAATCAAAAACTCTTAGTAAATTTGTTAAGAGCAGAGTTGTGATGCCTCGAGGATCGATACATAGAGTGATTATATGAACGATACTATGCAAAATTTAGATATTGAAGAGGGCAGTTACAGGCAGCACACAACACGCGGAAGCTATATCATACCTTAGATTAAGTCTCTCAACTTCCTCAACATAAAGCAGCAGAACTTGAATCATTATTTCGGTAATGACTCAAAATCCAGATAAACTAGCCATAGATAGTAGCCTACCCAAAAGCCTGCTGCAAATGTACTCCCTATAGATGCTTACTCAATAGATGTACTATGCGTAAATTGCTACGAGTGTGTGAAATTTGAGGAAGTAGACTCCCATTCGGAGAATTGCTAGAAATATATCAAAGCCAAGGCATAAACTGATAACTAAAAGGCAATAGTCAGTCCAATTAATAAGTAGGAGAACCAGATTTTAGGTCAAGGATATCCAGTTGATCTTAAGTTATTCCTGAATGAGCAAAGACTTACTGATAATATTAATCTGAATAACAGCTACAACTTTGAAGAAGGGAAGTATGTACTAAATGAAGCAGCTAAGCAAGTAAATCCTAATTCTCTCAAAGCGAAGGAAGAGATGACATTTATTTCAGAGTTAAACGAGAGACTATTTAAGTTATAAAAAGCTTTTAACATAAGACTTAAAGAGTTAGAACCACTCAGAGATGATAGAAATGAATCGCTCAAAATGCATATTCAGTCAACTGTTGATCAAATCATGAATATCTTCATCAATAATTCTGTAAGGCTTTTTCGCATATTAAACTTTTATTAGGATAAGAACGAGCTTGAGCTTCACTGTTCGCAATTACTAAGTCATCTAAACTTATTCAAGCCTAAAAATGCTTCAGAGTACGGACTACAGATATCTTACAAAAGATTGCAGTAACTGATGGCTGAGAAATTGAACCCCCTTGACTGTTTACCAAGAATTGATGGGCATAGATGAAAATGACGTCTATGAAATGTTCTCCCACATAGAAGATGACAACAACCCGCTCAATAACTCACAACTGCTCAGAGCACAGTAATAACATCAAAGAGAGGATATAGATTAAATTCAGTTAGCAAGATCGCTATCTCAATCTCCTTAAACCTTCTAGAAGAATGAGAAGCTGAATATATTCAAATCTCCATAGACAACTAAAAAAGGCCCCAATATTTAAGGCAAGGTTAGTAAATACCTGCAAGAGGATTAAGTAGAGGACAGGGTTAGAGAATACCAGGAGAAGGGCTAAAAGAGAACTTTATCAGAGGAAAAGTATTAAGAACTTGATGAGGAGGAGAAAAAACAGAGAGCAGAGCTTGAAGTGTGGAGAAATTTGCATAATGAAATCCTCAAGAACTATTTGATGACCAAGGGTCCAATTAACAGGCAGCAAATTTATCTTCATATTTTAAGCTTAAATTCATGAGATTAACTCAGATGTAAACAGCAGTAAAAATGAGGGCATTTCTGACGCCACTAGCAGCTATTCTTCATAGACTGGCTCATCCTCTGTTAATCAAAGCAATTTTTACCACAACTTTAGGTCTTCAGTTCAAAATTCACCAGGAGTGAACATATTCAATGAGATTGAGCCAACTAGTGCTATGAACTCAAATCATTCGATGCTTTAAAGAGCGAGTGCTAACATTAAACAAGACTACTAATAGGTTGAAGATCAGAGACTAAAAAGAGGCTCTTTTTATCAATAATATATTTAGTTTCCTCTTAAGTCCATAGTTCCTAAGAGTTCGCTTCCAGCAGCCAACTTGAATAACACATTCTATATTTTATGCTTTAGAAGTTTTTAAATAATTCCTAAACAGTAAATGACTGAGGCTGATGAAGATATTTCTGGAAACCATATGGATTAATACTCAGCGGAGGAATCAAAGCGTTAGTTTTATCCCTCTTGCAATTTAGAGTGCTAAGAAGATCTTGAAAATAGTACCTCAGTCAACAATTTTGAGGCAACTCCACAAGAAATGTGTTCAACTGAACATCCCATGGAACTAAACGCAGGCATTTATTGAGAAGGAGTTAAGAAGCCAAGTAGATGGACAGAGAAATGTTCAATAGCAGCATTAACAATCTATCTACAGTTAGGGTAATTATGGCTTGCACCAGTCAAAGTTTATCTGATGAATATTATAGAAGAAATTTTTAGATGTTTTCATGTGAATTAGACTTATTTCTTACTAAATTTTCTTTACTTTTATTTGGCAATGCTTTTTTAGAAAGAGTAATTGAATGGGGATAAATTAGTTAATTAAAAAAGCTAGCAGCACATGGAATATTAAGATATAAAAATGTCATAATTACAACTAGAAGTTAAATAATAATCCGAAATGCCCAAATTTACACCAACTCATTGCTAGAATCAAACTAAAAAATAAATATAAGAGGAGGAAAAAGAGTTTATAGGAAGAGTTTTAAGTGGAATTAAGAATGACACAGAAGGAAATTGTCTTGAAAATATGAATGAAGAATAAGATAAGGCTTAAAACGTTTAGAACTTCGAAGAGAAGGTCAGGATAAAATTATTATTTTTATGAGGCTATTAATTTGAAAGGTTTAGCAGCAACAGTATAATGTATAAGAAAATTTAGAGGAAAAGATTTGAGGAGGGAACTTGGATCTTATGGAGGATGGAGAGTTGATTCTAATCTAAAAAAGAGAGAACGAAAAATTGCAGCAGTTGTAGGAGCAGCAAGTTGAAATCAAGAAGAAAAAGAAAATTACTACCAAGAAGAAAGGAGATTCATTCTCATATTTAAATATTTGTAAGGAGCATAGACTCAAAGATTATAGTTAAAGCATAATGATTAGGAGGGTGCATAAGCAACAGAGGACTTACAAAGATCCTATGATTAAACAAATGTGCTATCCTTCTCCATAAGCTAAGATTCAAACAGTGGGAATGGAAGGGATAGTGCAAACTCTTTTGTCCAGAGTTAAAGACAAGCATAGCAAATATCTAATAAGGGAATAGCTAAAAATACCCTTCAAAAGGGAAACAAAGACAGTGGAACTTAGCTAAGCACTCACTTAAAACAAATTCCTGCCGTTTTGTAAGCTGATAACAAGAAAATTCTCATTGATACGATATCTAACTTCAACTATATCTCACCATGGGAATCTGAGTCTCCAATGAAGTTTCTCCACATACTTTAAAAGCCAAATAAATCATTAAATTATCTTAATTAGACATATAGACTTTTAGTTAGTATAGGATAAAATTTATAGCTATGATTATTTAAATCGAGTCATGATGATTCAAAGCTGCTCTAATTCCAAAGTATAAACACCAAAAACGACACTTAAAACATCCATAGTGAAATTAAGAATTAACTGATCTCACCTTAATCATTTCCACACAAGGAAATTTTCCTTTATTTATAATTAGCCCCTCATCTGGATTAAAAATTGATAAGAAAGGAATATTAGACCCCAGAATTTTATTTAAAGAGCCCAGTTTACATGCAGGCAAAGGAGATAAACCTTTTTCAGAAATTTGAGGAGAGTATAAATTCTCCAAAATAGTCCACTTCACAGAAGAAAGTATTTTTCGTGAGGAGACAGCCGAAGAATGCTCATGTGCCATCTTAGAGTTTACTCTTGTAGGAATTGCCATAGGGCCTCAATGAAATAAATCAAGCGTAGTATTGAGAAAAAAGATGAGAGGGAAGAATAATTAGTACCAACTTCCTCTTAATATTCCACTCTTTAGCAAATTTAAAGGAACACAAGTAAGTCGCCAATAGCTACCGCTCTGAAAGAGGCCCGTCAACTAGTCAGCTAATTTTAAGGAACTCAAGTCAGGCTGGTTAGAAGTATTTACCACCTCTTGAATCTCCTTTGATAATTCAGAAAATGGAGAACAAGAAATAGGAAATATCTTCTCAGAATACTCCTAAAGTAGCAAACTATGAGGATATCAATTCTACTCCATATTAAGATTGTAAAGAAGAGGAGGTAGATTTAAATATGGTACTTCGATCTGTCACTTCAGAATTCGAAAAGGTAATGAAGAAGTCCACAGAGAAGAATCGATAAGAGAGTGAGGAGGAAACGTTCAAGTAGCTAGTCTTGTAAAAATAGTTGAGAAAGTCGCATCTTAAGGGAATACCAGCAGAGGCCCTAGCTAAGCACAAAGCAAAAGATAGGCGAGCTTTACTGCTCTTCATGGTACTAGGGCTAATAAAATGGGTAAATAGAAACTCCCTAACAGTGACTTAGAGCAAGTTATGAAACAAGAGAACAGCAACCTTGACTCCTTAGAAGAGAGCATAGCCATTTTAAATTATTTATAATAATTAGCCAACAACAACTATATTAAAAATGTTTCACGAGAAAGTAAGTCGAGATAAGAACCTTCCTCATAATACTATCTAAACAAGACTAAGATTCTCGAGATAGACTAAAAATCTAGAAGTCAAAGCAGGAATAGATTCTAGCATATGGAAAGAGATTTGAATGTCACTTCTTACAATCAATCAACACAAATGTCTCAGAAGAAAAAGTCTTAGAATCATCAGCCTACTTAAGAATTATACACTGTGTACTAGAAGGACATATAGATGCAATAAACTCACAACTTTGAATTTGAGATAGAAGATACTTCAAAAGCTAAGCAGAGAAGGTGCTTAAACTTAATTAAAGACAGATCGTAATTTATTAGAACTTGCTGGAAAGAGATATGAAAATTAATAGAAGCAAGCCAAGTTCAAAAGTAAATCGATAGTTCAGAATGCAGACAAAGATTGAGTCCTATTTTTTTAATTTAAGATGCAATCCAAACTAATTTTGCTACGAACAATTTAAAACTAACCAAGGAAAATACTGAGCCAATAAAATTAGGGGAGAATAATAATCATGGAGCAGCTACTTTAGGGAATGAATTTTCTCATTCGATGACTTCGTTCAATATAGAATCTTTAGTTTCTTTGCAAAATATGGATTCATCTTCAAGAAGTTAAACTTAGAGATTTCTGTAACGTGATGATATTTAAAGAGCAGAAGATTAAAGAGAGAATCCTCTTCAAAAGCCTCTGCTGATCACTTCTTATAATAAAATTAGCCAAGCTTCTAATTATAGTGATGCTCCACCTCTAAGCTAAAGAAGAGAAATTCAAAATAAAAACTCAGAGAGAAACTTTTTAGTCCACGATAATTAGGGCTATGAAAAAGGTGTGCACTCTAGACTGCAAAGGTACTTTAAGAGAATTATATAGTCTAATTACAATCCAAACATAAAATAAGAGGCAGATGCTATCATTCAACTCATTATTAAGCAGTAAGTAATTCATTTTAAAATATAATTAGTATATTTATTCTGTAATAATCTTTAGAAGACACAAGAAATTTAAAGCATTAACTTGGTTAGCAAGAAACCTCTAGACGGCAAAGAATAAGTAGCAATCAATTATATATAAGAAAAAGAGAGCCAGCCAGAGTTATTTCAACCTTTTACTAAGGGGGATGAGCTGAGAAGTTCCTCAGATTAAGATCTATTTGCAAAACGAGTGAGTGCTTCATAAAATAAAAGGACCTTGTAAAGACGAAATATTTATCACCTCTTACATCAGAAGCAGGCCAAGGGCTTAACTTTTGATAGTGAGAGCCAAGTCATAAGAAAATAAATGAGTCATTCCTTGCTATTCAAATAGTAGAAATAAAAAAGCATTGAGCGAGTTAAGTTAGCAGATCGATTAATGATCGTAAATTCGCAATCTACGAACATTTAGTCCCTATCAAATTAGAAAACAGTTAGTTGTCCAAAGATGATAATATCTGAGAAAATTATTTAAGCTAAATATATTAAAAAGGGAGATTTTAAATTAATTGAAAATTAAGTTTAAAGAAACCAAGCTTTTGATATCAAAACCTGTTTAAATTAATAATCAAACAAGTACAAAGGAGACCAATAAAACAGCTAAGAGAAAGTATTTAGAAATCCTAAAAGAAATGCAAGGGAAACTTACTAAAAATGAAGAATTATCGGAACCTTTAATTTAGCAAATATAGTAAGAAAAGCAAATTGAGGGCATGAATTTCTAAAAATATGTTCAAGCTGAATACTAAACTCAAGAGAGTGAGGCTAAGTAGCACAAAGAGATCAGAAAAGATCATTCATATTTTATGATAGTCTGTTTACTTTAATCTTTTGTAGCTGCTACTCAATAGATAGTCTGGATCATTTTTACAACTTCCTTCGCTCGGAAACTAATAGCTTCAGCTTTAGAGACCTTAAAGTATCAACTCCAGATTATTAGATAAGTCTAAATATTGATTTTCATCCAAAATACACATTCAAGCTCATTGCTCATTAGAAATACTAAGGTAAATTCTGTCAAACAAATATTTTATCAGCTTTATTTTCAGTTATAAGTAAAAAAAGTTTTGTGCAGTTGCTGCGAGAGATTTATTTTATGGGTTATGCTAAATTTAGGAGGAGCTTCATATTCAACAGGCATCCTATTTTAACTTTTGCTTCTCTTGCTTATCATGCTAGGAGCTACCGGCTTATTAGGGCTTTCTATAGTAGCCCTTATTTGTCCTTTCTCGATAAAGCTTACTCTTTAGCCGAAATTGAGACTACTCATGGTCTCTCCATAGTCATTTACATTCGGGCTTACTTATACTATCAGCATGGTTTTAGACTCTCCTCCTAATGAGTCTTTTAAGTAATGAGTGAGCTTTGAATCCCTATAAGGAACATGATGAGCTTTATTAAGTAGAGCTAGGAAAACTTTCCCGAGCGTTGTTAAGCTTTGATTTATGTTTAAGGCCTCTTTGATTCTTTCACCCTCGGCTTGCGACTTAAGTATCCTCTCTGAGCCAGCTAAATCAATTAAGTTTAGTCTGCCCTTGAAAACATCTTTCGTTTCTCTATGTCTTCCAGTTAAGTAAAGTGTGAAGACGAAATGAGATCTTGAGCTCTGCTCGTTATAATGAGTGACTCCTACTGTACGATTCATGCAAGCCTCTCTCAAGCATTGTAGAATTTAGTTCTTTGATTTGACACTTTTCACTACTTAATCACTCTGCGTTTGGCCATCTCCATTGTCTCTTAACTTAATATGTTGACCAGCTTGCTATCCCTTCTTAGAGAGGAGGTCTCGCAAAGTCTCGTTATAAATCTCTACTATACTCACCCCAATTTCGTAGTCAATAAGTTTCTTTCTTTCATTTATTCTGTCAAATAGCTCATCGACAGCAGTAAAGTACAGACCAGGATTATCGTCTTCTCCTATCATAGTATAAGTCTTTCCAGATCCTGTTTATCCATAAGCCATGATACAGACATTGAAACCATCCAAACTTGAGAGCACTAAATGAGAAACCTCTTCAGAGACTTCAGCCTAATTTATTGAAGGCTCAAATAAAATTCTTAGTGACTAATAAAAGAGAAATTCTTAGATTTACAGTTTACTCTATCGAATTAAAACCCTTGCTCTTTTTAACCGTTACTGACAAGTATTTTATTTTAGCTTTGGATTCTTATAGAAGATTGTTTCTTCCTTCCCTTTGATTCATGCTAGAGCAGAGGTCTAACTCTACAGAGCACTCTTATATTGCCTTTAATTTCTTAAAGTTAATTATGCAGTCCCCTTCTCATATTTAACTCACTCTGATAAGCTTTGAGAAGCTACTCATACTATATTTAAAGTTTCTAGGTGTCTTCATTGAATTAGTTATTCCGCTTTACTGAATCAAAGAACGAGTCAAAATTCTTTAATGCATTAGCAAGGTCTTTGTTTTCAACTCTTACCTCGCTGATTGAAGCAGCTAAATCCTCTTTTAAAAAGCTCGGTAGTTCACTTAAACCAATCCTATTGAATATATATCCCAGTGAGTGTCTCATGTCTCTAATCTACTCATCATACTTCTTTGTCATTTTAAGGAATTTTTGCTTTTGCTCCAGTTCTATTCTATATCGCTCAAGCGAAACTTTAGTTATCTCTTCTTCCATTTCTTGCATTCTAGACTCAAAGCCTTCCCTTTATTTCACCATAGCTTCTCTATATCAATTAAATTAGCATCTATCATATTAAATTAGAGAATATTATTCTATTAGCTGCATTGATAGCAGTTATATCCTTTTTGATTGCTTCAAGTGCTTCTTCAAGTTTTTCTTTTCTTTACTTAATCTTTGATTAGCACGTTCAAGCTATCTCACAGCTTAGTTTTTAGACTCTATTTAAGTCTATATTCTTCATTTTCCTTTTCCTTCTCTCTCTTTTGTTAGAACAGTTCCTAATAGTGCTTTCTTTCTAATTCTTCTCTTACATTCCCTTTCACTTTTTACAAATCATTCATCATTCTCTCTAGTTCAATTTTATGTTTAAATGGACTTTATATATATTAAGTTGGTCTTATGCGATCTTCTTATCTTGCTACGCATTCTCAAGTTCTTTCTATTAAACTTGAAGCTGCATAACTTTCTCATCCAATATCTGCCTTAATTTCATTTCCTCCTTCCCAGATCTTCTCTGTATCTTTTCCAGTTCTTCTGCAGACTAGTTTTCTTGCTACATAAGCAAATCGAATTGTTGTCTTAGTTCTTCAAAGTCTTAGAGCTTCCTCTAAAGCTATTGCTACTATTGATCACGCTACTGCTCTGTGAAAGAAAGCTAGTCAGTTTTCAACTCAAGCTTAGAGGTAAGATCTGAGTTCTTCTTCTATAGCTTACTCAGTTGCTCTTTTAGTTTTTCTTTAAGATAAATAAGTATATGTGTTCATATAAATTCGAGTGCATTTTCTCTTTCTTGCAGTTAAGAACTTATTTTGTTGAAAGAGTGGCTAAATTCCTATAATTAATCCTTAAACTGCTATTTTTGCTATAGAGTATGATCTTCATGCTATTACTGAACTATTTGGTAATCCATTTTCAGTCGTTCATATTTCTCTACTGTGCGTTGCTCCCTTTGTAATACAAATTCAAGAGCTTCAATAGATAGTCATTTAATATATGATGATAAATTTGTAACTTCCTTCAACTTGATTGCATTTTAATTAGAGTTTTGAAAGGCTTTTTGAACTTTGCATAAAGCCATAGGAAGATCGAAAATCTTATCAGGCTGCATGGCATGTTGTAGGAAATTTATATCTTCATCCAGTGCTACCTAATCTCCATTGAAAGTCAAGCAACTTTAAATCAATGCCCCAGGGCTCATTAGCAGCTAATTCATGTCCATGCTCTTTGAAATGTCTAGTAAAGAATTAGAATTCAATCCTAGTGGGTTATTGAGAATGGCTTTGCAGTTAAGGGTTGCTTGAACTTGAGCTAAAAATTTAGCTGTGCGGTTGATGAAGATAGTTTGCAGAGCTGTTAACGTTTAAGTTTTGATTTAATGAATTTGCTACCAATAATTGAGAAGGCGAGAAAGCTTAACTGCTTGAGCAAGGTTAATGGTTTTGACTCCTTTGGCTGTAGGCAGTTACTTTGAATTTAAATTTTACTGCTTTGTAGCCAAATTTGGAGTGCTCTGATTAAGAGGATTTTAAGTATTGGAATTAACTCCAGGGTAGGTTTATTCTAAATTTAATGCTGACCTTGAACGGTTGACTTAATTCCCTGCTGCTTCAGTGGAATCTTAGTATGCCATCATATTATTTGGCTGCATGAAATTATTCTGACTTTAGTCTATCCTGTACGATTACAACTGTGAATTGTACTATGCTACGTTTTGGTTTCTGTCTTATTAGGCAGCCTAAGTATTAAACTGATTATTTACACCTGCCTTGGATGAATTGCTTTGGTTTTTCAAGAGATACCTAACCACTTTTGAAGGATCCCCTAAGTCCTATTAAATGCTCTCCTACGAGGCATTAACAAAACTACCACTTTCTTAGTTGAAGGAAGAGAACTGTGGCTTCCTGTGTTAGAGGTTCTATCCCCTCATCTACTATTATTCTCGCTGAGCATTATTCTCCGACTGGTATTGATTGCCAGTCATCTGCTAAGAAGAGAAAGAGTTTATCAAAGGCTGGCCGGTCGCGTACTAAAATGCCATTTAAATTAGAGTAGTTTTCAAATTCAATCTTGAAACAGCAAAATATTGTAAGTAGAGAGAGAGAGAAATTTTGTAATTTAACGAATAGATAATTAAAATTTATAAGCACTCTGTTAAGGAGTTTATCGTATTTCAACACTTAAAAATGATGCATCATCTACTCAAAAACTAGTTTAGAGAGAGCAGCATATCGGACTTTCCCTTGACAGACACCACAGATCAACTCAATCAGATGTCTGAAAACATTGATGGACTCTCCAAAGCATCTTCTCTTTACATTAATTCAAAGCAGTCGACAAACTAATATCAAAGGCTCTCAGATTACGAGAGGGAGAATAAAGATGTTCAATTGGACTTGAGAAATTCCATTCTTAGGGACCAAAATTCACGATATAAGGGAGGTGAAAAAGATTATAGAAGAGGAGGTGATTATCTTTAGAATGAATACTCTGGGAATCCAAGTAAGTCTCCTTAGAATATAAATAGCCAAGGAATGAATTTCCAGAATATAGCTAGAGACATGTCATCAAACCAATCCTAATACTCTATTCCCTCTTACTTGCTCAAATCAAACAATCAAGAGGGCTATGACATGTCGGAAAGGCAAGAAATTAAATCTAAAGAACCTTCTGCCAACAAGAAAAGAATGGTTATTTGCAGCATGTCAGACTTAAGGGGAGTAGAAGAGAGGCCAATAAATTAGAATAGGAGGAAGAGTTAAAGCGTAACTCATATGGCAGAATTGATAACCTATAATACAAGAGGGATGAAGTATAGATCAAGGGATTTATGAGTAACGATGATCATTAAAATAAGCAAGAATGGAAAGTATAGGAAAGTCAATAGTCAGTTGACTTAAGAGGAAGAGAAAGAGAATGCGATTTACAAAGAGAAGATAGCAGCTACAAAAGAGAGGTTTTAAGGCGGCTATACTCAAGAGAGAGATCGATTATTTAAGAAAATTCTGAATAATTTATTTAGAGAGGTCTAAAGAAAGGAGGAGTCAGTCAAAGGACTTCTCGATTTAGGACTCCAGAGGTTAAGATCAGATTAGCTACATCAATCAATCAAACTTAGGAAGAAACCTTGATGACTAAGACAGCATGCACAGGAGTAACTCGTATATCATAAAGCTCTAGCCCATTATTTAGAGCAATCAATAGTCTCTCGCTTAATTGGATGACAATCTAAACTTGAGTTGCATCCAACGCTAAAGCAATCAATTTTTAAACGATGAGAATTATTCGTTGCTGCTAGATAAAAGCAAAGAGGGACCTGTGTTTAATAATTATAGAGGAGGAGAGGATATTTAAAGAGGAGAGAGTAAGGCAGATCTATAGTATCAAGAAAGCTCCTATTCTTAGAGATTTAAGAATGACTAATCTAGATCAAACAACAGGCTTAATATGACAAGAGTTGAAACCCTAAAAGAGAGTAACCTCACAAACTAAACTTAAATGACTACTCAGCCTCGAACTCATAGAAATATAGAAGATGAAATTCATAACTTCCTACAGCATAGCTCTAGCTATCAAAACTTTTCTTAATCTAATTACACCCCTAAAACACCGCAGAGAGTTGAAGAATAGAGATATAATAATTAAGAATCGCAGAACTCTCATTAAAATTTCCACAGATTAGAACCTCGAATTATCTAGAGTAATAAGTTTGATAATCTTTAAAGTAGCTAGAATCAAGGATTTGATAGAGTTCTTTCATTTATTAATGTTAAATTTATTTAAATTAATAAAGTTGAGTTCAAAAGCTAGACTCCCAAATTCAAAACATGAGTCTAAACTTCAAAAAGGTTGAAGATAAATAGGAAGTGCATCGAGACTTGATCTCTAATAGCGCTTTAAGATTAAGAGAAAGCGACGCAAGAACTTGTGCAAGCTCATAGCATTTGAATTTAGATAGGATCAAATCTGAAAAGGGGCAGTCTTAATTTGGTAGGGAGCACGACAGATACAAACGAGAGGATTTCAATGATTCTTAAGTAAGACTCACTACTGAGAGCTAAGTAAATGCATCTAAAGATTATAGAGGAGGAGAGTTGACCACCCTAACTTTCCAGGATCCCAATCATCATCTAATTTAAAATGGACTTATTTAAGATGTGCCCGATAAGTATAACATGCCAATTTAAGTTTAATTCAGAATTAAAGAATTTAGTTTTACAAAGAGGGCAGCTTCTAAAAGCCTCCTTATTCTTAGTCTACACCGTTAAGAAATGCATCTTAAAATCATATAAGTCCCATGTCTTAGCAGCACATGTTTTCTAACAGAGAGATAGCATTGAATTAAATATCTGAAGGTCCACTTACAAGAGGATCATTTTCTAGCGCTGCTAAAAGCCCTCAATTTTAGAATTTAAATAACTCAGTATAAGGTTTGAAAATTTTATATAAATAGAGTTAGCAATCTTTTTCTTATCGAAAGGATTGATCATCTAATTAAATTACTGTTGCAATTTAAATAACTCAGATAGAAAGGGATCTCTGCTGTTGACTCCTGATAATCATTTGAACGATTTAAAAGTAGAAATGAATTCATACCTTCACACTCTAAATTTATTTTAAAATAGATTGTTCTCATTAGGACTATCTTCCAAGAGATTAGCATTTTTAGAAAGAGCAGATACCTTCCTATCAGCCCATCCATCATTGTTTGTAGTAAGTTACAATATTATTTATTCTATCACTCAAAGTAGACTAGTTCCTCATCTCACTAAGCGAATAAAGTTTAGAAGTTTGAATAGATAGCTACAAATTCAACAAACCGAGCAGCTGATTATAAGAGAATGAATGCTAATGAACTTCAAGATCTCTCCAAAGCCCAGCTCATTGAAGATTAATTTTTTCTTCTTTAATTTATGATTTTTACAAGAGTTGATATCCCTGCAAACAAAGTTAGAAAATTTGACCACTGCAGATGAATACAGAGACAAGTACGAGAGAGCTAAGAAACATATTGAAAGAACTAAACTTCAGTTCGCTCACTCTGAGAAGATTAGGAAAAATCAACAGCAACTTATTGAGCTGCAGAGTCAGAAGATTATTGCTAATAATATTTCAAATTTAATAATGAAATATTGATTGATAAAAATATTTATGGAAATATTTGAATAACAAAGTGAAGACAGAGTTAAGAAGCTAAATCTGAAAACAAGTAACTATAGCAAATTATATACAAGCATAAGGACCTCTACGCTGAAACTCAAAGCTTGTGCTACTCCAATAATACCTCTATAGTGCCTCCCTTGCCACTTTCTTTGAATAAGGATTTAGTGAATTATCGCAAGCCCAATTCTAATTAAGAACATATCTCAGAAGATACCTCCAATTACACTATGATGTCAAATACTCCTTCAAACAATCAAAAGTCCAAAGATCGCCACAGAAAACTACACATGTCCTAGTTGCAAGTAGACTCAAATAGCTATCAGCCCATGCACAAGGAAACTTCAGGCAGTTACACACCTATCAGATAAACTTCTTAGCAGAGACGCATAAAGAAATCATTTGCTAATCCAAATATAGAGAGCCATCATCATCACTCAAAGGAAAATAAAAAGAGAAATCCAAGTGTTGTTAAAAGAAATCCCCATCATCATAATTAGCTAGCAAGTGGCGGCTGTTTAGGGGCTCAAGCCTTAATGAAGGAAAACTCTGCTCAAGTTATAGCGACGTAGAAGGACTTGACCTAGAGTTAGGTCAGGAGAGAGAAGTTAGTTAATCAAACTTTTAATGGTGTAGAAAGAAACAGAGGAGATAAAAGATTGATAAACAGTTCTTCTCAGAGAGCTAATCTCTCATGTATGGATGATTAGAGAAGCTTTGGAGTCAATTAAGTTAATGATATAAATCAAGCTAAAGCGGTAGCTTAATATAATTATAGATGATTTTAGCTGCTCACAATTATTCGATTAATCTTTAAATTTTATAAGTTAAAATACTTCTTCCTCATCAGTGTATACGTAATTCCAAAGTTAAAATATTTCTATATTTAAAGTTGTTGGCCAGGAGCAAAATGAAAGTGCGTTTGGAAACTATGTCGAAGCTGCATTGCATCTTTGTGCTTGTGGTGCTTCTAGGTTCTATTGTGATTCTTTTGGAGCGTCTTTCAAAGCACCAGTGATGCTGATTTATGACGTGGGAAGTATAGACTATTGCTAGGGACAAGCTACTTACAGCATTATTTAAACTAACAACACAAATTTAAGGCAGCTTTAGTCTACTGCAAACACTTCTAACTCATCAATGATTATAAATTGATGATGAATTATAATCAACTACTGCCACAAATAGCTCCACTCCACAATCTAACTAAACATCGAGCAAACCACTACTACAACCACAACAACAAATTAAACTTAAAATACAACTACAGGAGCTACAAATACTTCTTCAAGTAGCAGCTCGAATACAACTAATCAGACTTCAGGCTCTTCTAATTAATCATCCTCCTCAAACTAAACAAGTGCAACTAATTCAACTAATGCAACAGCAAGCAACAACTCTAGCTAGGCGAATAGTACTAACTCAACTAATAACTCCTCTCAAGATTACTTGTCAAATGGCAACTATTCTACTTCCAATGCAAATAAAATTCTAGGGTTTCAACTCAGTTGCTGGAACGAGCTAGATAGTAAAACTTATCTCTAGAGCAGTAATTAGAGCTACTTAAATGTTTGGTAAAACGAACTAATGGACATCAGTCTCAAGAATCAAGTCATACTTGTTTACGGATATGTTAAAATTAACAGTACTCTTATTGTTTATCAAAGTAACCTATTTTTATTAAATTTATGACCATATAGATTTCACTGAAGATGTGCAGCAACTACAATATAAGATGACTATTAGAGGAAGTGGGACTTAGAATGATTTATAGAGTACTGGTACTTAAAACCTTACTGAGAACGATTAATGGACTGTGATTAATAGAGAGTAGAATGGAACTATAAATATCCACTGTTCTGATGTGAAAAAATCTTTATATGCATATAGAAAATAACTAAATTAACTCTTGAGATATCTGAGCTAGAACAAAATTACTCAGATCCTCAGCTATCTTATAGAGTATGATTGTCGTAGATTAGGGTGGTTGCAGAAATAAAAAGAATTCAGTTTGAAGAGGGTGAAGGCCAGTGTGAGGAATACGACAACGAGGAACAAGGAAAGGTTAGCTCCATCTTTGAAAGTTATAATTTATTCCTAATTAAGATAATTAATCATTCTAAGTCGAGGTGGCTGCCACCTTTAATTAAAAGGTGATCAATTAAAATTTAAGACAATGGAGCGACTGGCGATTAATTTAAAAATGTGATTGGTGATTGGGTTCTAATTAAGATTTCACTGACTAGCTCTACTACTACTATACTACAACTACTACTACTACTACATCTACTACTACTAGAACAAGTCAGTGAAAATATTAAAGGTAAGTCCACTCCTGTATTTCGCTTATTCTACTTACGCAATTTACGTCGATCATACTCTATTAGAAGGCTAATCTTGTACCTCCTCTATAGACTCTAGCAGGATTTGCTCCATTTCTTGATTGATAAATATCGTGTAGAAGTTTTCTACTGATCTTTGGATTTTCCTTTGCTCTTTGAGGCATTCACTTGCCACTTCTGAAACTTGTGACTTAAAGAGGCTAGAATATATTTCTTCTGAGACAATTTTAGGCAATTTTTTCTGCTGAAAGATTATCTCCTGCATCACAGAAACTTATTTAGATCTAAAGAAAATAATATGCTAACTACTATATCCTCCAGCTCTGAGTTGATTTAATCGTTTAGGATGTCTTATTCGATATATAATTGGATTGCCAGATCTTAAGTATCATCAGCATTTTAGCTAGCATAGTTTGGATCTTACTAAGTATCAATATATTCATTGGAAGTAGTTCCTCTTAAATAGTACTTCTAAATTGCGTTTAAGTCCTATCCATTTTACATTCTTTCACTATCTCTAAAAGGAATTTTGGTCTCTTCTTATGATAGATCTTCAGTATTGATCCTTCTATCTGTTTATACAGCAAATGAATAGGATCCGTTTAACCGATCATACTCATTTGCCCGTTCGCCTATTGATTCTGAAAGGATTCCTATTTTATTCTTGATGGTTTTGCAGATTCAAGTCTGACTATTACGAGTAGTTTTGAACTTAAATGATAATCGAATAAGCATGAAAAATATTTAATCTTATAACTTAAACAGGAATGAAATTGCTTTATCCAGAAAATATGTTTCGATTCTTCTGAGAGCTCATACTCTAGTGCTACTCTTTAATTTTGTTGAGTGAATAGTTTAGACTTGAATTTTCTAGTCTCTCTCTATATCTCATGTCTCTGATTGCCTCCTCTCCTACTTCTTGCACTATCTCTTAAAGAATGTGATCAAAACAAAGCTAATACAACAAGGGAAGAATTTTTCAGCTCTGGATCTTCCTTCATCATATGAGGTAGTAGTAGGCAGTCGTTCCATATCTTAAAATATGGCATCGAACAAATGAAATATATCTCACTGCACATGTTAAAGTTGACACTTTCTATCAATTCCTCTTCTACATATTTACGAAGAGCCTTCTAAGCTGCTTAAGAATTATCAGATATTGTGAAAAACTCTCCTAGAAGTCCAGCTAGCACATCAGGCAAAAGATGATTGTTAAAAATTAAGCCTGAGTCTAGCTCTAGCAATTTAGGATCAACTTATTAGTTCTCCTAGTCATTTGCATTTTCTCTTGAATACATAGCCTCATACTATTGAGAACTAGTTGCAATTTTATGGGATTTCCTCATCTTTATAACTTCTCCTTTTCCATTAGGAACTTGACTATTGATTTCTGACTCTTGCTTTCTCTATTTTTTCTCAATTATGTATTCTAAAATACTATCCTAAGCAATATCTCTCAACTCTAGAGGCAAAAATTCTTCATAAAGAAGTCTTTCAGTAATTTACTAAGGAATTTAAGCTCTTAATTTCTAATCTCTGCTTGATACTTCCTACTATCTTGGATTTATTCCATTTAAGACCAAATTTTGATAGTCACTGGTGGTTGCTCTAGTTTGCTTTTAGCCTGTGAGTTGGTTAAGCAAATTTGTTCCTGTATTAGTCATTTCAAAGTCTTGCGTAGCTAGAAAGTTTTAAGTGGTTGAAGTTGGGTCTCTAAAAGCGTCAAGCTTTGAAATCTAGCTCAAGTTGTCTATCAAATCTAAAGAGTCAAATTTAATAAACAAAAAGTTATTGTTGATAGTTTTAATTAAGAGTGATCATTTTTCCTTGGAGAGAAGTTTTGAACCTCGTCTTCAGCATTCAAATTCATAGTTCTATCATGAGCCGAAATAAAGTCCCCATTTTAGGAGGCAAGTCCTCTGCTTAAACCACCCAAATCTCTTACTCCCACTCCTCCAAAGTCTTAAGCTGTCATAAAAGAATCCTTATTTGATTATCCCAAAGCAAAAGTTAAAAGTATTATTATTAAAGCTGAGTGGAAACCTGCTGAGTTATCGGAGCCTCGTCTATTCAAACCAAATCGATTATAGCTGCCTCCATGAGCAGTTCTAAATGAATTACCGCCTTGACTCTATAGATTAAGACTGCCAGTTGCAGACAAGTTTAGCTTGAGATTTTTAGAAACTATGTTTTAATAGTTAAAGTGAATGGGTGGCTGCTTCATATCAGGAGTATTTATAGGATCTTTTGCAAATGAATCTTGCTCATCTACTTCGAAAACATCCTTCAGATTGTTATTCAGCTAGCTCTTTATTCTTATAAGATCTGGTTTGTTTTGATTTGAAGGGTTCATCGAGAAATTAGATTCTGAGTTATTGAAGTCCTCTAACCCAACTAAAAAATTCTAACCGAGTCTTTCATTTTCTCTAATATTATATCCTTCATAATTACTAGTTTTATTATCTTCTTATAGACTGTGCTCGGACTCATTTTAGTAATTCTAGCCTTGATTAATTTTATTAAACTCAGCATTCATTTGTTAGAATGGAAATGTAGAAAGCATGAGCTCTTCTCTTTTAGCTGTAGAGTTCGGCTGCCTATCATGCCTCCCTCTTCTTCTTTGATCAACTTTTACTTCCTCTTCTGATGTCTCAGATTTGCGCTCTTCAATTTATTAATCATAGCTCTGCTAGATTATGCTTCTGAATTTCTAGCTCTGATTCTTTAGAATACCCTCATCGTTTAAATTCACTTGAACTGGTCTGCCCAAAGGTGATTTATTGAATCTCAGATTATTTTGGCTCAAGTCTTTTTAGTTACTCAAGCTCTTAAAGTTCAAGCCTTCAGTTCCTATTGTATGATGATCTTCCTTGGCTTCCTCTCCTCTTGTTATACCAATGTTTGAGTTTGAGCCGGAGTGAGTAAGCGTATTCTTGGTTAAAATGCGGTCTCTGCTTGTTGAGCGCTCATCGAACAGATTTTTCTGTCTCTTACTCTGTGACCTATTCCCACCTGTGCTGTTACTAACCTAGCTAAAAATTATTGAATTGCTTTAGTTGACCCTATTTTATCTATTCCCTAAAGCCTAAGAATCAGAAAGATCGATGCTCATCACTTTATGCTCGTACTTATTAGCAGGTTCCTTCTAAACAGAAACGCTACCTCCATTCCTCTGATTTTAAGCATTAGCTTTAAGATTAGCATAGTCAAGAGTCACAGTTTTAGTAACACCTTGGTATTGCGCCTTCTTGTTGCTGCCATTTGGAGTAGGGGTATACTTAGGAAATGAGCGCTATGAAGACCTTGCTGATTGAAAAGACTAATTTGAGGGAGAGCTCACAATTTGAGATTCCTCAGTTTCTGTGGCTCAGAAATTACTTGCATAGTTTTTTTCTTCATAATTTTTAACTTGGCTCTTAACTTCCTCTCTTTGCTTTTTAGAGCTAGAGACTTGCTGAACTCCTTTCTAAAGTATTGATGATTAGCTATACCCAAACATATTTTGTTTCTAGGATGCAGTTGCTGTATTCTACTGACTAACATTTGAGCTGGCTGACATCATGGAGGTATTTGAAATTTTACTTGAGGGAGCTTGCTTTGATTAAGAATTACTAGTGGTAGGTTGCTTTTAGTTTGAGGATGAATAACCTTAAAATTTTTGCATTTGGGGAGTAGCACCACTCATCTGAGACTTCTGTTTTTGCTTTTGCAGGCTTTAAGAACTCTGATTAAGTGAAGTTTGATAGTTATTTTGAGCAAATGATGATCCACTCTTTAAGTTGTTCTTTGTGCTTATATTTGAGGAGTGTTCGTTGGATTCGTTAGATCCTGTTTGATTGTTGCTGCCTTTCATTGCTTTATTATCAATAATTTAACTATTATTAATCTTTAGACTGTCATTAGAATTCAGCTATGATTGATAAATTACTGACTATGATGATGAGTTATAGTTAATGAAATTAAACTAATCTAAAGAGAATTAAGAAGCATCTAAGTATGATCTAACTTCTCTTCATTTCTTCTGCTCTATTTCAATCTGAGGTAGAATACACAGTGACTCTGCCTTGTTGATCTTGAAGATGCCTTTCTGAGGTCCAAACATACCTGCCATACTAACAGCCAGAGAATTCTTGACTGCTATTCTCTGCACTTTCGAAATGTACTCTTTAGTCAAGAACATTAATATAAAGAAGTTCAATCTACCTCATATTATTTTAAACTTAGAGTTTCTAGACTGCTCATCAGTGTCAATCAACTTCTGGAGAACATTTTTGCCATCTATGAACAGCTACTTTGCCTTATCTGCTAGCTGTTTAGCATCTTATGAGCAGTCTTTCTCAAGATTGGCTCTGTATTCCTCAAAGTTGATGTACTTAGGGAATGGAATCACTTGGAAAGGAGCGAACCTCTAATCGTAGGTAGTCTTTTCCACTCCTAGCTTCTCAAGGGGTGTAGGCTTCTCGGGATCTGCAAGTGTGTTAGGAATTAATCCTAGCTTGAAACAATAGGCCATAAGAAGGGTCATTCCTCCATAGATAGAGAACAGCCCCTTAAAGAATTCAAACTCGTCGTACACTAACTTCTGAAGCTGGGTTGACTTGCGGCGACGAGCCTTGAACTGCTCGCTACTTGCATTAAGGTCGGACATATCTATCATGTCCAACTTAAGAATATGAAAAGGACTTAGTAAAATATTCATTTAGTGTATACTTGACAAGATCTTAATTGAGTCCGTTGATAATAGGTTTGCGGTTGTAAAACAGCATCTAGTATACCATCCTAGTATAGTTGAACAGCATATACAGTTCATGATTAGCAAAGAGTTCCAACTCCATGCCCTTGTTCAAGAATTCAAGAGCTGTCTTCTGAGTGAGGTTGATCACTAAGTTCAGAGTGACAGTTGAGTTTAAGTTGTGCTGTTAATGAGCCTTGGGCCCTGATAAATAATCTAATTTAAGATAGGAAGCTGTCAACTTCGCTGGCTTCATTCATGAGGATGGACAAGTCTTCGAAGTATCGACCGAGGGATCTTCTCTGTCTACTTTGATTTCTGAGACACTTGATGAGTAGCTCCTTGGAAACTATTGCGTACTTCTGAATAAAATCTAGGAATACTTGGTTATTCATGTGTGCGGAGGTGGAGGGGAACATTTCGATGATGCCTCTCTTTAAGAAGTCCATCAAGTAGGTATCCTTCCAGATTAAAAGTTGGGCAGGGTCTGGGAAGATGCTCTTCTCCAACAGTAATCTCAATAGTTCTTATTCAAACAATAGATTAAGGTTGTATTTATTAAAAATTTAAATGATTTTAGTGAGGAGGGGACTTTGTAAGAAAAATCATCAAGCTCTGCAGCTAGGTCTTCAAAATAGATGCAGCTTTCGCGCATGACTTCTAGTTTACATATATCAGAACTCATGTCTCTGAAGAAAACCAAACTCTCATTAATTATTCTAAAGACTTAAACTATTTATTTAGAATCATCCATATTCAACTTTGTAAATTTCCTCAAGCTTATAAAAGCAAGGTAAAACATATACAGTTTCAATTTATTTTAAGCTTGTAACAAGTGGGAGAGTGTGGACTATTTTAGGGTCAAATAATTTTTCAGCCCACAGAGATTCAGTAGCAATCTTCTCTTTCAAAGCAGCTCCAGTCTCAGAGCCAACAAGCTTAGTGAGTGATTCAAGACTACTGCTAAGAGTCTTTAAGTGTTGCTTGTAGTCGAGAAGAGGATTCTTCTTTTTCTTTTTTGAAGCTCCCTCCTTCTTCTCCTCCTCCTTTGCCTCCTTAGATGTTAGGAGTGATCTATCCAAGATGTAAACAGTAACTAGCAAATTATAATTACTTTCCTTAGAGACTAGAAAATAATTTTTGAGAAGCATGAGGGATCTGGCAAACTTGAGATGGCAAGCAATAGCATCGTGAATTGGGCTATCCTTGTGAGAAATAAGCTCAGATATTTGCTCATTGATGAGGTGCATGAGTTCCTTGAGAGTGAGTTGACTATTGCGAGCGAGTGAGGAGGGGAAACTGATGTCCTCATCTCTCATGCTTTGACTTGTCTTCGCTACCTCATAGAAAGTATAGACCAGCACGTGCAGGGCTTCATAGTAAGACTTAATGCAATCATACTTAGTTCAATAGAATGAGAAATATTAAAAGCTCATTCAGACTTCAAGATAGGGTTGCTGTCCAAGTAATCTCTCTAAATTAGGTAGTAATTGGAGTAGATAGTCTGCTGCACACTCACATTTTTCTTCTGCCAAGAGGCCATCTGAATAAATGCCTCATTCAACACTCCTACACAAAATATGTTACAAGTTATAAATCCTAAGGTTTCTTCATTAAGTAAATATGAAGAAAATACAAATTATATTATAAATTAGTGAGGGGTCTATTAACTATAAGGAGTCCACTTTCAATGGCTTTAGTAGGGTGGAGGAATTCTTTTCTCCTGAGTCTCATGTCCATCTTCTGATCCATAATTTCGAAAGCAGACATGGTTTCATTTATGTCAAAGCCGTCCTTAACAATTATAGTAAATCATCAACAATTTGAATAAACTCCTATGCGAGGAATTTGCAATCTTCCAATTTTTCAGCAGCTTAGAAAATAAGATCTGTGACATCCTCCAAGTCTTCGCTTTGATCCACATACTTGAGAGGCATTTTCTCCATTTCCTGAATTGCCTCGTAGTAGTCTTTTCTGAGTTGACTTGCCTCATTCTTTCAAAATATAACCTCATAAATGAACAAGTGTAGTTATTCTTCTTAGCTTGAGCTTGCTCCTCTTCTATCTGAGCTTATATCTTTTGAGTTGACTCCATTTACTATCAACAATGTTAATCGGTCTATTATAAAATAATGACACAACCACACAACTTACCAATTTAGGTAAACAATACAAATTTGATTTTTAATGCT
>JAJKFJ010021229.1:0-15823 GCA_027382625.1 Tetmemena sp. SeJ-2015
GCCTTGTGGTCAATATGCACTAAGAATTACTTAATATACATTAATGGCTATATAAAATGAGAATCTTATATTATCTGCGAAATTAGTAAGGGTTATATAATTAAGTTGGTTAAACTAGGCTGTGTAATTGAATAAGCTTATTAAAATTTTGAAAATAAATCCTCAACTTATATTATAACGCAGCTCTTTTTTGACTACGACTTTCTCAAGCATATGCTCAAAAGGTTCAAAAGAGAAGGTCAAGAGCATAATTAAATTATTGAAGGGAAAAAAGACTTTTACTAGAGCTACCTTTATAAGACTTTCATTGAGTAGATATTTCAATCGCTCTTGAGATTTACTGTTTAAATTTCATTAAAAGAATTTTGTTATTTCTTAGTTGAATAGTAGTATTCAACATTTTATATATTTTTTTAAAAATAAATTTCTAAGCTTAAATATTAAGAAATTAAGGGGAACAGAAAAATTTTTTTTTCAAACAAAAGCCTGTAAACAATCTATAATTATTAATTAAATGGCTTTTATTATCTGACGTCGATATTGTAAAAAAAATTCCTAAAAATTCTTTGTATATTTAGGGGAAGGGGGTCGGAAGTTAACCTCTACCTCCAAAATTATAATTTTTTTATTACTAATTAACCAAAAAAGGCCGAAATGCTAAAAAAACAAAGAATTTTTAGGATTAAAATTTTTGCAGAGGTCCAAAAAATTGATTTTCAAATTAATTTTTGAAAGTCTAAAATTGACTTTTTCCCAAAAAAAATGGTTTTTTAGTAATTTTTAGTCGCTAAGTAAAACTTTTTATGGTCAAAAAACATACTAGCTATTAGCATTTATGAAAAAGCCCTTAATTATTATATTTATGAATGCATATAAGAGGATGGTGCTCTGCTAATATATAATTCAGCAACTTATTATAATTCTCATCTTTCTTTTAAATAGATATGATAAATTTAAATTCATCTAAGCATTTCCAGTGAATTTTGTCTACTTATTTTTATTTAGTTAAAGCCTAAAAATTAAAATTCCCTCTATGAAATCGTTTTAAAGTTAGGTAATTTACTAAGAGAGTTATAGTTTGATGATGATAATGTCATAGAAGAACTTTATTAACTGCTTAAGCTTAGATTCTAATTCATTTATACTTTTGACAAAACAAGTTCTTAATAAATTATTTTTGACAAAAGCTTAAAATCTTAAATACCAAAAAATGACCCTATAGAAGATTAATTACACAACAATCTCTAAATTTTAGGCTTTTTGGGACAATTTTGGCCTTGGACACATGTTTAAAGCTAGGCTTTTATTAAGGGTGGGGGGGAGGTTAACTTCCGTCCCCCTTCTTAATTTAATTAAATATATCATAAAAAAATAATTTTTCTTTAATCTTTGAATTATTGTATTAGAAATTATGTATGCTTTGAAGGATAATTTAGAACCAAGATATAAATAGCTCACTTTACCTTAAGAATCAAGCAAATTTATTTACTATATACTATTGTTCCTTCATGAATTATTTTAATTAATTTTATTAATAATAAATTAATTATCCAGTAATAAATCCATTAATACTTATTATAATAAAAAAATAAATTGCTTTGACTTTCGCATAATCTGAACAGTTCATTCTTTGTTGAAGCCTTTTTACAATAAAATTTAAGAATTTTATTTTCACAACAACCTAACCATATTATCTTAGATTCCTTGTAAACATGCATTATGCATTAACGCACTATAATCATTATTTTGATTAAGTAATAATTTTAAGGCAACTTTTCTTGTAAAATAAGAGGGAAATAAAAATATATGAGGGTTAATTAAATAATCAAGCATTTTCTATTATAAACAAAATCATACATAATGGCGGCAGGCAATTTTGGTAGATTGATATAATTTCAAAATAGTCAGTTTGTTAAAAATTATGCTGTCCAGAACACTATTGAAATTTTAATTAGATTTATAGGTGAAAATTATTAAACGAAATATCATAAATATTCTATAGCGGGATAATTATTTATGCAATTGATAATTGCTAATTTTCATATTTTATAATATAGGATATTAGTTTATAAAAATCAAATACTCTTTAGTAAATTTGTTCTGACAAATTTTAATATTATTTTTTAATTTTTAAACTTTGTTTTCCAAGATAATTTAATTAGTTCTTTTTGAGAGTGTTTGTTTGAATCTAGATAGTAATAGTTAAGGAATTAAGATCCCCTAATAAATATAATGTATAGTTTTTAAATAAGCATCAATATCTCACTTTAAAATGAAGTTTTAGAACACTTTGTAATGAGATTTAATTTATGGAATTGATAATTAAACTGCTAAAATATAACAGCTTGTTTAAGTTATAAATAATTCTTTTATCTGTAAAATACTCTGCATTAATGAATTTGCCATTCAGACTAAAAAGATTTAAAAATGAGACAACTGAATGCTTCTGAAATTTTGAACAAATTCATAGAAGAAAGGATAGATGATTAATTTTCATATGAACATAAAATTATCTCAGCACTTAAAGAGCAAATACTCAATTAATACTTCCCAGAACTAGAGTGAATCTACCCATTTTTTCACTTAGAATTGTTTCTCTTCAAAAAAATAAATTACATACATTTATCTATTGTTAATTTAAATGAATGGCTTGATATTTATGATTTCAAATTCCAATATAATTTATGTTATATTTAATAAAATTCAAAATCAAACTAAATTTATTCAAAGTCAGGTTAAAAATTTAAGATGAATAAATAATTTCTTGCTTAAAAAAAAATGTACTAAATATGATTTTTAAAATAAAAAAAAGGGTAAAAATTTAAAATTTAAAAAATTTGGGGAGTAAAATTTAAATTTTTTAAATTAAAGAAAAATAGAAATTTTTTATCTTTTAAAAAAAAAAAACAAACCTTTTTAAAAATTTTTTTCCTTAAATTTGAAATTAAAAACAATTTTTTTTTAAAAATTTTTAAAACCCTTTTTAAAAAAAAGGTTTGTAGGAAAAAATTTTTTTTTAATTTAAAATTAATTTTGGTTAAAAATCTATTTTTAAAACAATAAACCCCCAAATTATTGGAAATTGCCCATTTTTTTTGGAGATTGATATTAGAATTTTTAAATTAAAATATTTTTTAAAAGGTTTTTGATTCTCTTCCTTTTTATTTTTCCCAAAAATTAAAACTTTTTTTCATTCAAAAACTTAAAAATAAAAGAATTCAATTTTAGGTTAAGCTTATAAAACTTTCTTTTTCACTGTATCTTTTAATAATTATAAATTAACTCGCTTTTTGATAATTAATAACTTACACATCTAACAGGATTAAAGATCTCTGGAGAAGAATTGCTATGACAATTTTCTCTTCTAACGTTAAAGAATTCTTATATTTGTTTTGTAAATTGCAATTATTCTTAAAAGGAAAAAATATTGATTTGATTATAATTACCTTATATTTTCTATTAAATCCCTTGACCATATTGCTATTGGATAATGGAATCATGGATAACTCTTTGGAACAACTGTTATTCATGGATCCGTTACTTCCTCCCTATATTCTTAGCCCAAAACTAATAATGCAATCATTTCTTAGAGAAATAATTTATGTATATTTGCATTTGATTCGACAAATGTTGCAGTTTGCTGGTATAATTTTGTAAAAACGATTTAAGTAATTTGGGGTAAAAAAGGAATATGCTCTGATTCCAGAAAGTGAGCCGGAATTCAAAAGAGGCAGCCAGATACAATTAACTATTATAAATTATCTTTATTTCTTTAATATTTTTCAAAAGACTCATTTAATTTTAAATTGCCATTAAATAATAAAATTAAAAATACAACAAATAAATGGAAAATAGTTTTTAAAATTTTTAAGCCTTAGCTTACGGGCTCAAAGATTGGAATATCTCTGATAGCACTGATGAATATGTAAGAGAATCCTTAATAAGAATTTTTGAAAATATAAAAACAAAATTTATAGCTATAATTAAATTAAATCAAAGATTGGTAAATATAATAAGTGGGGATTGCAACATGGTTGCAGTTAAAATGACTTTAAATCCCTCGATCTCTAGCTTGTTCGAAAGCCCATCAAATATAAATACAATTTAATCTTAAATTATTTCCATAGCAGTAAGATATTATGCGAGCAGACTTTAATGATCTTTATATCTGCGCTTTTATCGCTTTTATCTCTGAATTTAGTGCTCCAATATAAATATTGCAATGATATAAAGCTCTTAGAATTGTTTACTGAATCGAATGGTTTTATTTTTATATTAATTGCACACACTTCATATGATATTGATTCCTTCCATTTTAATTTTATTTCTTTTTTATTTTTTTTCTATTAATTTTCACCTATATTAAACTAGAAAATAATAATAAATGCTAATGAAAAGCACATAATTTGGCTTTTCTAGTGACCTGCTTACCCTTCCTCAAGGTCTTAGCTCTATTAGTTTTCTTGTGATACTATAATTCAGAATATATCTGAAGGAGGTGGTGTAAAAGCAAAGGGGAAAATTTTGGGGTTCAAGTTTTGGGGTAGAAAGTAAAAAGAATTTAAAGGAAAAAGGTGAGCAATCTCCACTAATTTTTTGGGTAGATTCCATAAGATGAAATTAATCCTGCACTAAACCAATTAGAAGGAAATCACTTAACGATTTTAAATATCTAAAGCAAAATAGAGGGTATTATAATTTTACACAGTAGTCCTTTCATGTTTATCGCTTGATGAGCATCTATTATTTTCAAGTAATTAAATCCTTGTATTTATATTGGATGATGACTGAGAAGTCACTTTCTAAAATATATAATTTAATTATAAAGTGCTGATGTTATTTATTGCATTCACTCGCTCTCTAATATTCTCTATTAAAAGAATTGAAAATATAGACTTGACCGAATCAAGCTTTTCTGAATAAGTATGTAACTTTGTAGTGATTACTTGATTTTTAAAACTTCTCTTAGTATTTTTGTTTTGGAAATTTTTACTAAAACATTTTTGTCAGGTAGAGCTCTTTGAAATAATCCTATTACAACTGATGACGAAGCAGAAAAGAAATCTGTTAATAATCCATGAAACTGAAATTTTACAGGTAGCTAAGAAACTCATTCACTAATCATCAGACTCTAATAAAGTTATTTTATCGAAGTTTAATAATAAAAAAGTGTCAATTTAAAATCTAATTTTAAAAAAAATAAAAGAAAAAAAATGAAGTGAATGTGGGTTATAAGAATAAGAATTTAAAGGCCTTTTTGTAGAAAGGGTTTTCAATAGAATTTTAAAAATTTAAAAGAAAAGAAAAAGGGTTTAAAAATTTTTTAAATTTTTAAATAGGGAAAAGATTATTTTTAAAAATTTAAAATTAAAACACCCCCTTGGTTTTAAACCGATTCTCTGAAGGGAAAAAACCCTTTAACATTTTTTAAATTTAAAATTGATCATTATATTAAACAAACCAAAAACAATATTAGAATTAAACCAAAATTAGCCAATCACTGATCTCTATTTAATATAGTCCCAATCACATCTCTAATTAAGAATTGGGCTTTGATCTTATTCTTATAACCCACAATTCACTTCACTTATTTCTCTTTAATTAAAAAATATAGACAATCTATTTTCAAGTAAATAACAAATGCTGGACATTTCTCGCAGTAGTTAATCTAAAGAATTATAGAAATGAATTTAATGTAATTTAATATATTAAAAGTTATAAAATCATTTGTGCTTTGCACTACCAAATAAAAAAATTATAATTAAGTTATAATCTGTTATTTATATTGGGAAACAGTTTATTCTTATAAATTGAGTTTATAAAAGGAATCTGTAGCTTAATTATTGGAGTGGTTACTCTCAAGCAATATGAATAAATTAAAAATATTAATGTAGGTAATTAATTATGAAAATTAAAGGTAATTCATATATCAGGAAGAATTCTTAGAAACTATTTTCTCCTTTTACTTGAAAAATAAAGAAGATCATTCTGAAGCAAAAGAGGATTATTCACTTAAAATCTTGTTCAAAATCTATTCGAAAATTCCTTTATAAACTCATAAGCATATTCTTTTATTTATTAAATTTTTATTATGAGTGAAATATGATTAAAGATCGATAATTTTTTTTTAATAAACAAATTCAAGTATATGCTATTCTATCTGCCAAGTAGTGTTCGATTGTGAAAAGGATTTTGAATTTTTGAAAAGCAAATCTATCATGAAGTTTCTGTCTTAAAGAATTGGTTAAGTACTCATCTAATAGCTTTAGATGTGCACTTGTATTTTAAGATAAGGTGAAAAAAATTAATTTTTTCCGTAAGGCGAAAAAAATCATTTTAAGACTTTTTTTTCCTAAAGTTGAATTTATTTTTAGATTTAAATTTTTTTTTTTTTTTTCAAGTTCAAACTGATTCCATTTTGATTAGAAATTTAATTTATAAAATAAGTTTAAGAAATGTTTAAAGTTCTAAATCCCTTTTAATTTTATTAAAACGGATTCACGATCAACTAATGCTACTCCATTCATATCTAGAGTTTACAAGATAGAGTTCAAGGACTTAGAACATTCAATAGGCCAAAAACTCAGAGATGTAGTATTTAGCTTCATCTCCAACTTTTAAAATGAAAATCGTAACTCTCTAACTAAAATAATCTTAAAGAATCTACCCTTGGAAATTCTACACAGTGACACATAATCCTCAGAGCAAATTATTTACAATTTAATTAGTTTAAATAAAAATAATGTAGTTTTTATCAAAAAAATTTAACCTAAAATTACTCTTTAACTACCTATTAATAGAATTTCCTTTTTCTTATTTTTTTCAAAAATAAATTAAGGAATAGCGATAAGACTAAAATTATAAATCACATTCGTAACATGAATATATTCTACTAGCTTTTACTTATGAATACATAACTTGATAAAATATGTTGAGATCACTATTTTCATTAACTTTCTAGAATGCTTTAAGGCGATTCATTAAGCTCTTCGACTCGATCTGATCTTAATGCTAGATCAAAGAAATTTTTTAATTTTTGAGATTGACATTAAAGACCAAATCTTTAAAAAAAATTATTTTCCTTTAGACTGAAAATGAGAATTGGGTTTTTTGTTTTCAGACCCAATGATTTTTTTGATTTTAGCAAGGATGATTTGTTTATTGCGAGGTACTACTCATCCTTTGATAAGGGGACCAAGTTAATAAGATATGTAGATTTGTGCTGTTATCGTAAGGCTTTTGACTTACCATAATTCTCTTACCCTTAAATTATAATTCTCTAAATAACTTACTGCCACTATACTAAAAAGCTTATCTTCGACATTCGAATTATTAATAATAAGTTAAGCTCGATATATTTCTAAGCCTTGCTCCGAGTAGATTACTAACTGAAGTTTTAATTTTTTTATTTATTAATCAAAATTATTTAAAGTTTTAATTCCTATATTTTTGCTTAATTTTCGATCTTTAGAAAGCTAAGAGATTTATGGATAATTAATTTATCTATAAAAATATATCGAAAATACATTATTTAATGGAAAAGAGTTTGTAATTTCTTTTAAAATACCATGAATCTAAATTTTAAATGAGTGCTCATCAAGTATGGTTAAGGTTATTAAAGAAAGCAACTTATTTTTATTTTTGCTATATAAAATGCTAGAGATAGAAGGAGTGGAGAATAAGAAAATATCTTAGCCACCTAATTGCTAATTCCCTCATAAAATATCATCCAATAATAATTTGTCAATAAATTATAAACTTATTTATTTTTAACTATAGTTGAATGAAAAATAAACTGTCTGAAGAAAAAATGATTGGGTGAAGATACTTATGCTAAAATTTTTAATATGATTTTTTCAGAGTTTAAAAGATAAATATACTAGGATATACTCAAATCTTTCATTAAAATATTATAAAAATTCTTTCAATAATATTTAAAAAATACTATAGGCTTCATGAAAAAAGGTAGCCTCTATAAAGGATTCTTTTTCTAAAAAAGGATCTTCTATATCTTAGAAGATTTAAATTATACTAGAATATTATTAAGACTTAAAAAGAATCATTAAACTTATTTTAAATAGTTCTTCAAAATACCATAGTTATATCAATAAAAATAAAAAATAATTTTATCAGAATTTGGACCCGAATTGGTTAATTAAAAAACATATTTAGTAAATACTTCATTGAAAATTTGAATCACGTGCTAACCTTTGCAATTGAAGCTCTTCAAGAAAACTCAACTGATCTTAATAAAAAATTAATATCAGAGAGCTTAAGATACTTATTAGGAAGCTAAAATTCAATATTAACAGACGAGGATTTCAATTATGCTAGATTATTGATCTGGAACAGCAAAATAGTGAAACACTTGGCTAATCGATTAGTGAAGGATGAGCTTGAGATAGCGAAGCTTCCACAAAGCGAAGAGGATTAAAGTATGGAGTAAAACTAATATCATTATTTAGAGTCGATAAACCAAATGCTTTAATTATACTCTCGCGCTCTGCCGAATCGATATTTTTCTCATATGATAGTAGATCAATAGTATTTTTAAATTTTAAATTTAATTTGTTGTAAGTATCTTAAAACGATAATTTAGCTTCTCTAATATTCCTCTGAGAAGAAAGTGTGGGTGGACGAACGAGGCAGACATACAACTCTTAAGTAAATCTACATTCTGGAAGAAAAAAATATCTTTTTTATTTAAAGTTTAAATCTGGAGTATATATTGTTGAAATATATTTAATTTATATTTGATGGCCAAATAATTGCATATCTATTTGTAATTTAATAGTGATAAGGATCAAACTAGTTTATGTAATGAATATCTTTAAGCTCCGGTCCCCATTTTATTCTTTTCCTTCCGAATGAAGGTGATTGATTTTTTCTAAAAGTTGCAGTAAGGATCGACTTATGTATGCAAGCTGGTGGTTTTTTCTTTTAATTAAGTATGTTATTTATCTAAAACCTGCAGAGAGATTGAATTAATCGGCTTAAGCTTAAACTTTTATTTTTTTATCAATAAATAAATTATTATTTTTAATCAAGCAATAATAGGTAGAATAGAATTCAAGAAAGAAAGCTTATGATAAATTATTTGTAATTTTTTTATTAAAGCTTTTCAAAAATACACAAAGGTAATAAATCTTTAGTTAATGAACCTAAGAAGATTCTAATGGAATTCTAGCTCTTGAACTCCATTCAAATTTTGGAAAATTACGCTCAGTAACTTGCAGAAAACAATAATAAAATATTCTACAGCTCTGTCAAATAAGTCATCTCCAGACTCTTTAAATTGTTTCAGAAATATGAACTTCTTTATAATTTAATCTGATCAAAAATTATTTTTATTTAACGCTTCAAATATTAAATTGATATACAATTCAAATTAAATCATAAATTTATTACTATAATTAAATTGAAAATTAATATCTATCACACAAAAGTGAATATGTAAATCACTAAATAGAACCTAAGCTAGATAATCCCTACCCGTGCGAATCATACAGGTTGTATTAAATAAGCCAAACACACTGTTAAATCAATGGAATCCATTAAAAGAAAAATGGTCTCATCCAGCAAAAAAATGGAATTGAATTTATCTTAAGCCAACACAACTTCCTGACAAAAAATGCATAAACTAAAGTATTCCTTATCTTCTTCTCTCTAATCGGAGACGGGAATTATGATTACTGGTGGAAATAAATTCGCACTCACTCACTCACTCACTCACTGAAATCTTCAACTTGATAGTAAACGCTGGCAAACTATGGGAAAAACCAAATACCCTAGCAAAAAGGAAAAGGCGGGCGTCCAAAAGCCCTAAACCCCAGAACCAAAACCTCAAATCGAAAAGGAGATTGATGAACCTGGCAATTAAACCATATCTTAATCAATTATTATTTAATAACCTAGGTTTAATTAATGCGTCACGAATTAAATAATGACGCATTAATAAATACCCCCACCTATTTAATAACAGTTTGTCAACCTTAAAAATAAATTTAAAACTTCAACCGAACTAGATAAAGTTAACGTGAACCAACTCTTGACTACGTACCCAAGACGAAAATGAAAAAACAAAAGAAGATTGTACAATTCTTCAAACCTCAATTCAAACTGAATCCTTATATTAATATAGTAAAAATTTTAATTAAAATCGGTGATTGGTTAAAATAATAAATGGAGAGTTGCAACTTCATGTCAGTTGAAATCTCTCATTCACCCCTTGATCAGCAGCTTAATCGATAGAGAATCAAAAATTAATATGAGTTTCTTCTTTAATCATCTTCGTAGCTCCTCTTAGCAACGAGAAATGACTCGCGTACTCTTCTTCTTCCTCATCATCTTCATATGAACTTGTGTCGCTTATAACTTTTTACTGAGTGCTCCCACACATAAGTTGCAAGGATGAAAATTTCTTAGAATTTAATGCTAAATCGAATGGTCTTATAATTATTCAAACTGAACATACTTAAACTGCCACTGATTTATTCCATTTTAATTTAATATCTAATTTAATTCTCTTTTTTATTAAATTCTCAGCTTTAATAAAGAACCAACTTTTTAGGCCCCTATTAATAACAGGTGAATATCGAAAATGCCACACATACAAAAACTCTAAAACCCCAAATAAGAAAGGGAAATACATGTAAAAGAAAACTAATAAGGATCAACGACATTCCCAAAAAATGACAATGAGGGAGCTCCAAATGAAAATTTTCGATAGACTAACCACCTAACCAAGTAGAAACCGAGAAGAAGAGGAAGATTGAGTTCATGAATCAGAAGCCTTAGTGTATGGTGTCAGTAAAGTTTCAGCTAGCTCAAAGCAAGACTCCATGCTTGAGAGTTGTAACTTTGGAGGAGTGTGTTCAAAATTACCTCCACCTTGTTGATGCGAAGCGAAGAGACACCATCATACAAGAAGAGTATGCTTACAAGATCTTCCCTTACGAATACCTTGCAAAGAAGGAAAAGAGAGGTCTTGAGTTCGCGAACGAACTGACAGTGTTGAGAGAAGCGAGGGACAAAAACTTGACTTTGTACGTTCTTCATCTTGCTGGTGTTCTTATCGATCATGATTACATCGCCATTCGCCTTCCTAAATGGGAGATCACACTAAGAGAATTTCTCAGCACGAGGCGCAACAAGTACTAGCTTGCTATTCTCACTGACCTCGTTAGGGGAGTGATGGAGTTGCATGAGTTGGGATTCGTGCACAGAGATCTCAAGCCAGAGAACATCATGATAAACTTTGAACCAGTCAGAGCAACTGTCATAGACTTCAACAGAGTTGTAAGAAGAGAAAACATTGAGGAAGCATCGGTGCAAGGAACACTACTTCCCATAGAGACAGACTTGGCTCAACGGTTCAGTGCAGTGGGACATTTGGTCTATAGTTGCAATCATACTTGAATGCGATATGAAACCAGAGGAATACTACTAGTGTGAATTTTAAGATGATACAATATAATTCACAGCAAGGTCTTGTAAGGTATCGGAATCTTTGAAAAATTACGGAGTAATAATTAAGTAACATAAGAAATCTAAAATATATTTAATGATATAGATAAAACTTCTATAAATTGAGACAGACATTAAAGTCACTTTCCTGGTTATAATTAAGTATGATTATAAGTATTAATAAAGATATTTTATTTTTTCAAAAAAATTATTGCCACTTTTGTATCATATCATCGGGTTTTGCTTGCCATTTTTTCTTCACTACTCTTTTTTCTTTAATGCCTAAAATCTTTTTGGTAAATTATTTCAGACCTGTAATTATATTTTTTATTTTTATTTTAAATAATTGCTGACTTACAAAATTTATTGAGCTCATAGATAAAAAAAATATCTTAATTAATTTACTTAATATACGTAAGATCTAATTCTATTATTTGATATTAAAACTATGGAGGAAAGTCTAACGTAATTTATAAGTTATATTGACTAGATAAATGTTGATTTGATATCATTAATGACGAGTGAGCAACTATATGATACGACTGAGAAACTTCTATTATGCATAGTTCATTATCATGAAGACTATTCTGAATAAATACAAGTAAGTGAAGAAATATTTCTTTTATAGCTCAGAATATAATTATATCGAATATCACACAAAATAAATAGTTTGGAACTGTAAATAGCTTAAATTATCTACTCTGATTCATTCCCTCAACCTTGAATCTCACTAAATTAAAATTTATGCCTCACTTTTCTAAAGTCTGAAACCATTATATTTTGTTTCAATTTTGAAAAATTGCTTCAGAGTTATACAAAAATATGCTGCATTATAAAAATTTTAGTCTTATAAAAAAATATTTAAGATTATACTGCAAAACTTAATAAAAATTAAGCTGATTTTATAAAATGCAATATTAAATAATTATTCTATTTAGAGCGAGCAACACTCTTTAGCTGTATTTTTATTGTTTTTATATTAAATAACTTAAAAAATAAAATGGAAAGCAGAGGTTCATTTGAAGTTGCTTCTTCAAATTTTCATGAACTTATTAGCCTCCTGCATTATCTTCGTGATCATCTTCGGAGAATAGGCATCTCATTAAAAATAAATAGCTCCTTTAAAAGCTAATATATAAGATGAGTAATCAGCTCATCAGATACAATAAAGAAGACTCTTTTTAATACAAAAAAGTCAACCACAAAAACACTTAGCCTGCTACAAGAATGCTTCGAAATGTCTAGCTGGCAGCTTAAAATAAAAATATTCACCAAGTATATCTAAGCATGAACGTTAAAAAAACTAAGTTAAAATAAGAGACAAAATTATCGAAATAATAGCTTAAAAATGGCCAGATGTAAAATAAATTTAACAAATATAGATATAAAATAATACTTGAATCTTAAAGATATTACTTCAAACAGCTTAAAAGAGCTGCTCACTAAATAGAATAATAATTTAATCTTGTATTTTATAAAATCAGCTTAATTTTTTATTAAATTCTGCAGTATATCAAATTTGAGAATCTTCAACTGCACAAAATTTATAATTTATGTTTTTAATTATTATTGTGTAATAATGCTTAAAGTTATAGATAGGAATTTAATAGATTAGAGGCAGTTGTAGAAATCTCAGATTAATTATATTAAGTTCAAAATACACATTATTTATTTCCCTGACCACCTGACCAACGGCCAGATAAAAAGAAGTTGACGTGAAAGATTGAAAGATATTTCTGACCACCTGACCACCGGTCAGAAAATCAGGGTTGGGAAAGGTAAAATGGAAAGATTTTATTACTTAAAGATAAATATTAAATCACTGCAAATAACTCAAGCTAGTGCGTATTATTTCTCCAGTACAAACTTGCAAGTTGAATGAATATTCTTCTGTCTAGGTAGCTCTTGTATCAGTTGAATCCTCTTCTAGCTTGTCTTTTTGAGAACCTGCCTCGCTCATAGAGTGGTCATTTGTTTCAGTTTCGAGAAGCACCGTGTATTCCTGTTCTCTCTGCTCTGCCTCCAATCTTCTCTTGAAGTACTCCGCGAGTTGGAATGCTGTGAATGGAAAGGTCCCGTCGTCTCGGCCCATTTACTTTGTGAATTCCACCAACTTGAGTCTTGATTTGAAGGCTCTGAAGTCAATGTCGCTGAGATCCTGGATGTGAAGAGTATTAGAGCTGAGATAGTCTGGCAGTTCTTGTACCTCATCACAGGCTGCTAGAACTTCGTATTCACACAGAATCCATTCCCCTCAAAAAATTGCTTCAGATCCTCCTGCAAGTCAGCCTGGAAAAGCATACTGCGCTTCACCTCATCTATTACTACCAACTGAGGCTCGAAGTGGAAGTCACTGTTATCCACTGCGAATTTATATCCAGCCAGCTTGATCTCCTCGCATCTGAAAATTTGCATCAAGTACTAGAGCAATGTTGTCTTTCCTCTATTTGGCTCCCCGTACATCCACACTGCGTTTATCTTGCTATGGCATTTGCGGAAAATGACGTAAAATAAGCTTTCAACGACCTCCCTGTACTGGGTCTCGACCAGTGATCCCTCAGTGAGTGGCTCAAATTAGAATTAGCTGACTTTGTTAATCTCAAAGTACTCCATTAATCTTTGGTACTTAGTCTCAGGAATGTAAAGTGAAGGCTGCATTTTCTTTTCCAATCTACAAGTGGTCTAGAGATTGGTGAAGTTCTTGATAATGCTCTTCAGTATGGTTGAGTCCCCTTTATGCTACCAATAAAACTCCTCTACAGACCTCGCATTGCTTGCCCGAAAGTCCTGAATGAATGCCGATATCACGTCCCTAGATTTTTCATCGCTGATCTGGCCTCCCTCCTGCAATCTTAGTAAAGGCTCTGGTCTAGCTTGCCGGAGCATAATTGAGAACAAATTGGGGCAACCTGCCAGCAGCTTGATTTATAGATCCGACTTTAGCAGCCTTTATATCTCTTTGACGCTGATTTGCTCTGCGTTGAACTCTAGCCTTTGAAATAGCTTGTATCCTTTGCAGTCCTTCTGCTTGAAAAAGTTCTTAGTTGCTCCTTATTTATCTTGTTGGAGGTGAACTGAGAAAACAACATGCCCCACTGACTCTATTTCCATAACAAAGACATGGTCGAAGGTTTTCATGATGCGCGAAACTTCGATTTGAAGAATCTCGTAGAGTTAGCACGGGTCAATCATAGTCCTCATGTAGAAGTAATACTCATGGCGCTCGCTTTGGCCAATTCGAAGTTTGGAATTATTTCTGCTCATCTTTGAATATGAATATTCTAAAGGAATAAGACTTACACTAAATGTATTGGCTTTGGCTCCGAATGAATATTCATCCGCATCTCATAAGCTAACTGCATTTTGAAAAATATTTATATTTCAGAGATTAAAATAAATAAAATCTTTCCATTTTACCTTTCCCAACCCTGATTTTCTGACCGGTGGTCAGGTGGTCAGAAATATCTTTCAATCTTTCACGTCAACTTCTTTTTATCTGGCCGTTGGTCAGGTGGTCAGGGAAATAAATAATGTGTATTTTGAACTTAATATAATTAATCTGAGATTTCTACAACTGCCTCTAATCTATTAAATTCCTATCTATAACAAAATAAATTATGACATATTTTTTCTAAACCAATTAGTTTCCTATTAAACTTATTAGTTTGAGCGCTTAGAGAAACTCTTGCTTCTTGTGATAAGATTTAAAAAAGGGAGTATGTCACGAGTATTATATGATGATACTGAGAGTATAATGAGAATCTATAAATCTACTACAAATGCTGAAATAAGAGAGATATGCAACCAAATTTTTACCGTTATTCGGAGCAATATCATTATTAAATTTTTAGCCACTTTTATATAGGTTACACAATAATTAATATCTATGATTAATCAAATTAAAAACTGGGGGGCCACAATAGAGAGAAAGTTTAATTTACTTATCTTCCCTCCACCATTTTGATCAATAATTTATTTGAATTTCATTTTTAATTATAAAAACATTTTAAAGCAGAATCTTACTGCTGTGGAAAAAAATCTTATTTTTCTTTTTAACCATTTTTTATTTAAAAATTTAAATTAGAAGTTTTAGAAATAAAAAATCGAGAAAAACCCATTGGGTTTTTAAATTTTAATTTTAAATTTAAAAAAGCCTTTTAAAGATGTTCAATAATTTATTTTATTTTTTTAATATTCATAATTATAATGCAGGTTTTAATTGGAAAGAAACATTTCAAGAGGATTTTGCATAAATACATCAGTATTACATTAAAAGCAAAGAGAAGTAATCTGAGAAAAAAGAAATAACTACACTTAAAATTATGTTTCTTATGGCAAGATCTCTCTTTGACTACAT
>JAJKFJ010021230.1:0-25773 GCA_027382625.1 Tetmemena sp. SeJ-2015
CAGAACGAATAAATGTCAAGAGTGTAGCGTCCAATATTTTTGTGGCTTTTGAGTTACTAAGTTTGTACACTTATATGATTGACTATAAAATTTGTATTTAAAAGTTGTAATATTTAACAATTTTTGGCTATCTCTATTTTTACAGTGTTATATTAATTGCATTTATTATTCTTAAATTCATTCCCTTTTTCAATATGCATTTATAATTAACTCAGTCAATTTTATAAAATGAACTTAAATTATGATTTATATTTGAAATATGACTATTACCAATAAGTTTAATGCTTTTTAATATGAAAATTACGAGGAATGTTTTTATTAAGTGTTTTACTTACTAAGTAAGCGTAAATTTATAATAATTAATGATAATATAGATTTTTTAGTGACACTCACTTTGACATGTTAACTTGGTTTTATAAGTCGTGCGGTGGGGGAAAGGTCCCACTTCCCCAGACCGCACGTGCGGTGGGGGGAAAAAAAGCTTTCCCCGGACCGCACGTGCGGTGCGGGACCCACCCCCCTTTTTTTTTAATAAAGTCATGCTTTCAAATATTTGCCTATCAAATTTAAATTTAAATTTGTAATTATTTATAATCTTTTATACATAATGCTTTTTTATTAATATTTATAATATTTTAATTTTTTTTTTACTTAAAATTTTTTATATTCTCAAAAAGGAATAATCAGGATGGAGATTACAATTGAAAACTTTGAAGAGAGTCTCGATCTCATTTTTAAATCTTTGAGGAGTTGCGAGTTCATATCTATTGATACTGAATTTAGCGGATCAAAAATAGGAATTGAAGATAAGCCTCATGAATTCGATAGATTGGAAGATAAATATAGAAAAAATAAATCCGCAGTTCAAAAATTTATAGCTTTTTAAGTTGGTATAACTACTTTTATGTGGAGCAGCATGAAGAAAAAATACATAGGAAGACCGTTTAACTTTTTTATTTATCCGAGATACATTCTAAGTGAGTGACAGCATTATGCCAATGTAATTTTTATTGGTTTAAATTTTTAAAGAGTGACACTCTAAACTTCCTGCAAAAGTAACATTTAAATCATATAACCTCTTTTAGGCATTAATTTGACTTCAATTAAGTGTTCAGAAATGGAATAGTATAGCTGAGAATTTAATAAAATAGAGAATTAAATTAATTATTAAATTTAAAAGGAATAAATCAGTGACGGTTGAAGTGTGCCCAATTTAAATAATAATTAGTCCATTCGATTCAGTATAAAATTCTAAGAACTTTTCATCCTTGTTACTTTTGTGTGGGAGCGCTCATTCAAGAGTTATAAGCGACACAAGTTAGACGAAAAAGATGAAGATGAAGAAGAAGAATGCGAGAGTCATATCTCGCTACTGGGAGGTTCTACGAAGATGATTAAAGAAGAAACTCGTATTAATTTTTAATAAGCTATCGAAAAAGCGACAGATCGGGGGCTGAATCTACGATTTCAACTGTCACCATTTTGTAACTTTCCATTTATTATTTTATCCAATCACCGATTTTAATTAAAATTCCAACTATAATTTATATATTTATTTCTCAAAGGTTATAGTCATTTTAGCAGTTGAGTAAAAGAAAACTTTTAGAGAAGGAAGCTAGAAATTTAATCTTTAAGGAGTAAAGCCTCAGTCATTTGAATAAATTAAAAATAAGGGGGTGGGGGGACAGAAGTGCACACCCCGCTTTTTGTGATAAATTTTATGAAAAGACATCCATTTAGGCAAAAACCGTCTAAAAATGCCAAAAAATTAAGAATTTTTAGCTTTAAAAATTTCCATGAGGGTCAAAATTTATGATTTCAAATTTTATGAAATACATTAAAATTATTTCCGAACTCTATTTTACTCATGAATATAAATTCTTATGAATTTAATAGAGTTAATATGCTTATTAATTATGATTCACCCTTCAGTTTTTTAAATGTGATTTGGCTGTTTTATCAAAATTTTTGCAAATCTTAACTTGAATATTATTTAAAGAAGAATTTGACGAGTTTAAATATCATAGCCAAGATCATTTTATCTCCAACTACATTTAATTACTGCTGCAAACTCATTGATAAACTCTATAACATACTTTAGAGGATCTTACAATTATATGTACAATTTTTAAGAATAATAATAATAGCAATTCATAGCCCAAATAAGTTCTCAAATTAACCAGCTATCAGATAACCTCTTTAAAAATAGCTTAATATAAAGTAATGATTTGATACTTAGTTATTTTTTAGGAATAAAAAATAATCATAACATCAATCAGTCATCAATATTAAATTTAATAAATAATATTAATAGATCATACCATAAAAAGTGTAATTCGTAAAAATGACCCTATTGCAAAATTTAAAAGCCAGAATTATTTATTTTTTTGGCATTTTTAGCTAATTAAGACACTATATGGGCACTTTTATTGGCATATTTTTTATATTTAGGGGGTGTGCACTTCCGTCCCCCCCCTCAAAAAAAATAATTATAATAAATGGGGAGATCATTCCTATGAGAAATAAAATAAGCTTCATAAAGGAATTTAAGGGAAGATAGATAATTAGGATAAAAAAAAAAATCTCTTTTTAATGATTGTTACAAGCTTATAATATATCTTTTTATATATGCTATAGTTTAATATACTAGACAATTAAGTGAATAAAAATTTTGGGGGCCCTTCTTCGACAGTAAAATTTTATAATGAAAAAAGGTGAAGGAAAAATATGTTTATAGGGTAATTTTCACTCCTAAATCTGATTCTTCAAGTTATAGGGGTATATTAGAACATTTAAGACTTCAAATCTTATTCAAAATTCAGTCAGCTTAAGGTCAGCACCTCAATAAAATATATATTTTAAGCAAATATTTCGCTATTGTAAAACTACTTTAAAGTGCAATTTTAAAATATAGCATGAATTTTTGAAAACATAACCTGCTTCAGCTATAAGACCATAGAAGTTGAACTCAAAATTTAGTCAACATTTATGTCCCATACATAGAAAATTTGTTTATTAAATTCATGCAATATTTTAAAATTGCACTTTAAAGTAGTTTTACAATAGCGAAATATTTGCTTAAAATATATATTTTATTGAGGTGCTGACCTTAAGCTGACTGAATTTTGAATAAGATTTGAAGTCTTAAATGTTCTAATATACCCCTATAACTTGAAGAATCAGATTTAGGAGTGAAAATTACCCTATAAACATATTTTTCCTTCACCTTTTTTCATTATAAAATTTTACTGTCGAAGAAGGGCCCCCAAAATTATAAAAACTTAAAACATGATATTGATAAAGTGTGAATTTTAATATTTTTATTTTCTTTACTATTTGATTTAGTATTGTCTCCTTTGAATTATAACTCTTTGATGTTTTATATTGAGTGAATTCAGTCACTAACTTAGTAGTAGTTTAAACGATAAAACTCATTGCTAAGAGATATTATAATGGAAGAAATTAAACTTATTTAATTTAATAGACTCCACAAAAAAGATTTATATTAAATTTAATACCTTAAATTTAACAGAAAAATCACTACTCTGAGATATTTATTAATATTATTTAATTCAGGTCTTTAAATAAATATAAGCTATAAATCAAATTTTATAAGTGTTTACGCCTTTTCTTTTAAAAGATGTTTTAAAATTAACTGATTATAAAATTAATCTCCATTTTTTAGTGTAATTATTTTATTAATTTTGACATTTTAAATTTTAGCCACAAAAATTAATTCAGATTTTATTAAAAGTATTATATTTTGATAGTTTAACTAAAAGAGAGGATATTATCTCTCCCTTAAAAATGCTAAATATAATAAATAAAATTTTTAATTATAAGAATTAAGTAAATAATAGTATTTATCCTTTATTAAAATGATGGAGAGAGAAGTTTTTTGCTTATTGTTTCTCAACGAGTAAATTGGGTTAATTTTTCCTGTTATGGAAATAAAATTTAAAAATCTAAAAAAATAGAAATTATAATAAGAATATGATATTGTTTTTAATATACTATAATATGATAATAGAAGACTTAGATAAGGAAGCAGCACATATGAGCATCTAGTTATATATGATGTTCTCAGGAAATAAATATTTAATAAATAAATGTTAAGCAAAGCTATAAAACTGAGATTTGGGAAAATCATTTTATTGGAGGTTATCTAATGCGTTTTGAATTAATTGATTAACTCGCTGATTTTTTCAATAAATAATAATTATAAAGAATAAAAATAATTATTTTCAACTTTAATTGCTAATAAGGTATTATATTTAAATTATTATATTTTTAAAGAATCAGTCAGTTTTAGTCTTTGTCTTTAAGAAGTAGAAAGTAAAGATGATTAATTAATAAAATTGTACAGATTTGTCGCTGATATGATGGAAAAGATAAAAAGTTTTACTTTTGATCTTCAACGAAAAAATGATATCTCTCTTTAATTTGAAATTGAATGCTTTTAAGTGAGATAAGCCCTTTCTAGGGAAATCAATAGATAATATGGATTAGGATATTTCAAAATAGACTTCTAAAAAGAATGCAATGAATTTAAACTTACAAAACTTCAGGAATGTAACTATTTTTATAATCAATAACTTAAATTTTAAGACTCCCTGGATTCAAGCTCTCCTATTTCACTATCCTCTTTAAATGTAAGATTTAAAGAATTAATTCTTAAAGACTTGCATTAAATATGATAATAAATGCGTTGGAAATACTAATCGGTATTAGCTATCAGATGTGGAAGTTGAAGAGCAAGTAAAATTAGAAATATCGCAGATTGTTGATTACGAAATTGGGTTTTCGAAGGTGATTGAAGAAATAATAAATTAAAAAAAGGCTATTGTGGGTCATAATATGATGCTTGACATGATGTTCTTTTACCAATAATTCATAGATGATTTACCTTCTAACTTGGAAGAGTTTGTTTCAAAGGTAATATTTATAAGATTAGATTTTATGATTTTAAATTTAGTGGACAAATCATTTCCCAATAGTTTATGATACAAAAGCTATGGCTAACAGTGTTAAAATTTTTTCTAAAACCTAGCTGCACGATATGCATTAAACTTTGGTAAGAATATTTTAGCTAAGGAGTTATAGGTATAAAATAGCAAGAAAATGAAAAACTACTTAGAGTTCGATTATGACATTGGTCATAATTTCACAAAGTATTAAAGTAAATAAATGCTGCACGAGGCTGGCTATGACTCATACTTGACAGGCATAATATTTGCGAGTATAGTAAAGCATTTGGAAGTTTAATAATTAATGGATATGCAAAAAAAAACTTAAAAACAACAAGCTAATGCAATAAATACATTTGGTGTTAACCAAACTAATCCTGGCTGTTGTGGTGATATCTTTATGGCTGACTTAAATGATGGATAAAATTTGATGATGAACTAATTTAATTAGCTTCTGGAATAATCTAGTTGCTAACAATTCAGCAATGATGGGAATTTCAAATTGTAAGACGCTCAAAATCATTTTAAGCAAGTGTAAAGTGTGCAAGAGTTGGCGAATACTCCAATTAGACTTGAAGCTGCTATTGAATTTAAAAACTATATAATGATAGCTCTAGAAGGATAGAAGTTCATGAAATTTGAATCTAATTACTAAGATGAAATAAAACTACAACCTAATGTTGTGTTTATTTCTTTGCATAAAAATGTATCAGCTTTTGAAGTGAGTACTTTACTTTCAAAGTTTGGAGATGTTTATGTGGTTAAAGAAAATGAATATTGTAGAAATAGGAATATAATATTTTATAATTTAATTTATAATTTATGTGATACTCCTGTTTTGCTGAGTTCACACACCTAGAGAACGATTAAAATGGTAAAGAAGAAGCTCAAATGTTGCTGTTGATCTAAGATATAATGAAAGATGAGGAGATTAAAAAGATTGTTAAGGATATCAGAATTAGTTGATTAATTTGTTAATTTGAGAAAGAATTGATATTTTAAAATCAATGATGGATAAATTATTACTTGTATTAATATTTAGTGTGGAATGTCTTGGATTAGTAAACACTTAGTAAAGAGAAACTTTGCTAGAAGAGTAAGATAATGTTTTAACAATGTATTTATAGAATAAATCTTTGAAAGAGACTCTGGGCATTGTTGAGAAAACTTTGACTCCTAATCCGTTTAAAACTGATGATAAAACAATGCAAAAGTTTGAGGAATATTACTCTGCTTACCTTTCAGATAAACACAATTCAATTAATCAACATCGAGTATTTCACAATACACAAAATTCAGTCTGGAAGGAAACAAACGAACTCATCACAAAATTCATCCAGACAATCTGAAATATCTAGATTGGCACAGAATCTTAACTTGTGGGAAGATATCTTTTAAATATTTAAATTACTATTATCAATCATTGGAACCCTTTATGTCTTTTATGAAAAACTATATAATTTTAAAGCTGATTATGTTCAATATTTTATAATAACATGCATAATGAAAAGTTTGAGATCTTAATATAAGAAATATCAATTTTTGTTCAAGGTAGAGTGACTTTAAAAATGATAATACAAGAAAATACTCAGAGTATATTTCGATTTATAATTTTGCATATGGAAAAAAAACAAACTAATTCGAATATAAATTCCACATCCTCAATCGCTAGAATTGCTGAGCTCATAAAAGCAACCTCAATTAAAAGTTGCGAATTTTTATTAATATCTTAAGTATTATAGATTTACTCATTTATAATAGAAATAAATGTCTAAACCTAAAATTTGCAAGGAATTAAATTTAATTACTAATCGCATTCTATAAAATAGTATTAATTAACTTAGAATTGAGTAAAGTGGAGCAAAAACTAAGGGTATAATCAAAAAAGGTAGTTTTTTAAGTCTTTTCAATTTTGAATTCTACCTACCGCACTGTTTTTAATTATCTAAAAATGATTTTAAAAAAATAATATATGGACTATTTAAATAACTAAAATAATTTATGTTGATAAAATTTTAAACTAAGTTTTAAGAATTAATTATATTTAAATAAGTTTAAATTAATTAAGTATTTTGTTCATGATAAGTTGTCTATTTTTGATATGCCTTTTGACTCCTTTAAACGATCTCTTTTATCGAGCATTTGTAAAATCTGATCTGAATGAAAGTCTTCCTTTTGGTATTTTAGCTAAAATTAAAAGATAAAAGCTCTTGAATATCTTAGTTGAAATATGTTTCTACTAACTCTGGGGAACTATTTGGCAAAATCAATCCTCCGAACTTTTCTTCTATACTCATAAACCCAGTAGCATGTAAAGAGAATCCTAAAAGTGCTGGATGGTTCAGTGACTTCAGCAGCTAAACATTAAATTATTCAAATAAATTGTTAAAATGAATGCTTAATATTTAATAATTTCTGCTTTCATCAGAAAAGGGAGCAATAGAGATGGGAAGCTCTCTTGAGTCCATCAATAATTACAATTATTAATTCCCAATTTACTGCACATATCAAGAATAGATAAGATCTCTTCTCTGTCAGAAATGTTAACCCTCTGGTTTTTAAGAAATAGAGCTTCCTAAGATCTAAAATTTATAAAATGTCTTGATTCTTGTAACTATTACTCCAAGAACTTTAGTAATAATAATTGAATTTTAAAATGCTCTTCCAATCTAACATCTGATAAGAAAAATGAAAATTCTTACATCAATGGCAGTTATAAATCCTTTGTTTTAGACATCAAAGGTCTTAAACGCTTTCTAAAGGTCAAAGAAAGGATTCTATAGCAGTCGCTGTCTGAGGATTTCAGTTTCAACTAAATAGAATATAAAATTAATGGCATCTAGAGAGACGAACTGTTCATTTCCTCTAGGCAAGGATTGATATAAAATGATGCATTAAATGATATTCCAGCTGACCTGAAGATATCAGAGTTCAAAGCACCTCCTAATTATCAAAAATTTTTAAAAGGGGAAAAATTTAATTGGGGGTTGGGCAAGAGGATTGAGGAAAAAAATTAATTTTTTTAAATAAAATGACTTTCAATAGAATTAATTATTAGTAATAGAGATTTATTTTTCCAAAGAAAAGAGATTAAAAATTAATAAAAAGGGGAATTTTTGAAATGTGGTTTTTTCCAAAACCGTTTTTATCTTTTCCCCATTAATTTTCGGGTTTAACTCTAGTTTATGTTTACTAATGGGTGTGCCCATATGCCTACTCAATTTTTTCAAAACTAATTTTTTCTGAAAAAATTTAAAAAAATTTTGGCCTTTCCCAAATATTAAAAAAATTTTAAAAATTATTTTTTAAAATAAAAAATTTTTAAATTTCCCCTTTTTAAAATTTGGGTTCTCTTTAAAATTTTTAAATTTCCCCCTTGGGATTCTTAAATTTTTGACTTTATTTTAGGGGTTGACTTCCTCGTCTGCTGCTCAAAAGGGCAAAGTAGTATAGCAGCATCTATGGTTTAAACTTGCAATCTTAAAAATGAATTTGATTAAAATAGATCTCTGTCTTAATAATTTAATCCAAGAACTTTGGGTGCATACAGAAGAATAAATAAATAGATGAGAAGGAGTCACTAATGATGTCCTCATCTGTAAAGTTGTAAGGAGGTCCCCTTTAAGTAAAGGGGAAAAGATCCCCAAAAATTTTATTGTTTGAGGGTTCCTGGGGACAAGTCCCATTTAATTTTTTCTGGGGCTTACTCTGGGATCTAGAACCCCTTACCCAATCCAAATTTAAACCTGCCCCTCTTTTTTAATTTTTGACTCCTTTAAACCCCATGAAAACTGGGGCCCGGGTCAGACCTTTTTCCCAAATATTTTTTAAAAAAAACGGGCCAAATTTTCCTGCAATTTAAAAACATTAAAAAAAAATTTTTCAAGTGTTTCAAATATCTTTTTGGGGGAAAAATAAAAAAAACAAAATTTTTGAAAAATTAAATTAATAAATTTTTTGGTTTTTTTCCCCCCTTTTCAAAATATCGTTTTTCAAAAAAATTTTATATTAAAAAAAATAAATGGGGTTTTTGAAATATTAATTTTATTATCTTTAAATTGTTTTTTTTTAAAAATTAACGTTTGCGGGAAAAGTCCTTTTGTTCTGGTTTTTAATAAAAGCCTTTTAAAATAAAAATAAATTTTTTAAATTTTTAAATTTTGCATCCTAAACCCTAAAAAAGAAAAAATTAATTTTTTTAAAATTTTTTAAAAAAAGTTAATAAAAAAACCCCTTTGGGAAACCAAGGTTTTAAGCTTTTTCCCTTCCCCATTTTAAAGAACCCCAATTTTCGCTGAAAAATCTTAAATTTTTAAAAAAATTTAAAATTTTAAATTTTTTAAAACAAAAATTTAAAAAGGAACCAAAAATTCCATTCACGAAAAACAAAAAGACCCTTTTACTATCAAAAATTCCTTGCTCTTTTTTGATTTTTGCTAAAAAAATATGATAGGGGGGGGGGTTTCACATTAAAATTAAAAAAAAATTTTGTTTTTAAAATTCCAACCCCTCTTATTGAAATTAATTAATTAAAAAAAGCAATTTTTTTTTTATTTAAACTTTTTTTAATTAAAAATTAAAAATTTTCTTAAAAATTTCCTTCCAACCCCCAAAAAATTTTTTCCAAAAATTTTTTCATTTTTTTAAAAATGGGAATTTTTTTTTCCTTTTTTCCTATGGGGGGGCCCCCAAGTAAAATTTTGATTGCACTAAGTTAAATCTGGGATTTAAAGCATTCTTTCTTTAATTTTTAATATTTTTAAATTAATTTTTATTTAGGTTTTTAAAAAAACATTTTATTTAATTTTTGGGGAACGCCAATAATTTAAAATTTTTGGTTAAAAAAAAAGAACAATTCGTTTTTTTAAAAACTTTTCTAAATTTTTTTTAATTAAAGGGTTCTTCAATTAAAAAATTTTTAAAATTTTTAATGAAGAAATTATAGGGATTAGTTTACAATTTTTAAAAATTTTTTTGGGAAGGTGGACTTTCAAAAAATCTTTAAATTTCTGTTTTTCCTTTGAAAAATTAGTTGTTAATTTTTTTAAAAAAAATTTTGAATAAGAGTGAAAAATTTTGAAAAGAAAATTGGCCCCCCGAATAAATTTTTAAATTTTTGTCAAAAAAGAGGGAAGGCTCTGGGAGAATTTTCTTCAATGAATTCTGCGTAGTTTACTGTTTCATCTTAGCTCTGTCTATTGAATTTGGAAAATAGAAGCTGGAGTTGCAATTCATTAACTTCATGCCCATGCTCTGCTAATGCTCTTCCAAAAAATCATAATTAATTTGAAGAGATTGAATGATTGATTTCAGTTTCTTTTTCGCAGGAGAAATGCTGCATCCAACAGTCTCTATACATGTCTCTCGTTTGTTTTGCAAACATTTCATTATATTTTAGAGTCAGATTGACATTACGAGGCACTCTTGCAGCTAAGTCTTTAAGAATTTGAGGGTCTTTGGGAGCAAATGCGTCGCAGAATTCACTGTACTTCATTTCCCTAGTTTCATCTTTATCAAACTTCTAGAAAATCATAATGACATCATCTTCTAATTAGGGGTAATCAATGCCTATTTCTTTTCTAAGTGCTACCAGCAAATCATGAGGGACTATCAAACCCTATCCTTCTTTGTCTAGATAGCGGAATGCATCTATTGTATTAAAATCAGGACAATCTTAGACAAGTCGCTGCCTGGTTAGCTCTACTTGGTACTCTAATTCGCATCCGATTGCAAAAACAGAAATGATGTCAACATGATCCTTACGATTTTGGGCAGGGGTCTACTGGCTGAGAAGAGGAATGGAATTTGGTGTGAGGATGCTTTAGTTTTTTATGGTGGACATCCTCTGGTTTTATTAGTTGAAAATATCTGGGTTTTATTATTGGTGTTTTGTTTAGGGTGTTTGACTACTGTGGCCAGATCGATTTGAGTGGAATTAGGAGTTGTCGTTGAATTGTTAAACTACAACATTTTTGGAGGACTGTGGAGTCCTTCCTTCCTGAGTTTTTTGGAGAATAGGCTAGGGAGTTTTTCGCTCAGGAGAATTATATAAATAAATGAGTGTGCTAGATTTATTAGTTCTAATTAGATGTTGATAGGTTTCTCCTTGGGCTTGAGACTACTCTCTCTGGATGCAATATTAGGTGCAAACTGAGATGTCTTTCTTTTATCTTGTTCTGATCCTTGTTTATCTAATTATTAATATCTTGCAAAGCCTAGCCCATTCCATTAGATGTCTAGGAGCTTTCTCTTTTTGCAGCTGGAAGACCGAGATCAAGTGCCTTGCTTTATTTTTGGGAGTCTATTTTGTTAGTCTTTTGAGGTGAGCCGACCTTCCTGAGGTCTATAAGGAATTCCATCTCGGGATCAATTTGCTGTTTGAGTTTCATGTTTGAGAACTCTCTCTTGAGTGGAGACTCTGCTTCATTTTGCAAATAAATATTTCTGTAGTCTCTGAGGGGAGAGTGACTTGCATCTCTGATAAAAATAATGATAGTATTCTTCTTGTTCTGTTGTGCTTGCTTGATGAGTTCTTGCTTCTTGTCTAAGTTGAACTCCATGGGCTTTTGCTCTAATCCAGGGTACTCAGGAGTGATGCCCTCTGCAAACTCTCTGAAGCATATTTTGCAATCGCCATCCAGGTCTATTCTTCTAATGATTGCATTTATGTCTGGCTTTTTAAGATCCTTTTTAAATTTCTGCATGAACTTTTTAATAAGCTAAATAAAATATTAATTTTTATTAAAATTTTATTTGATGGTTTATTGTCGAAATCAAGATAGCCATATTTTTAGGAGTCAATGACAGTGAAAGTGGCAACAGTGTTGAAATCGGGTTGTGTTTCAAAAATCTTCTTCTCAATCTCAACCTTGACGTGGTAGTGCATTTCTCTAATGGTTGATTAATTATGAAACTTACTTTTCAATTAATCTGGAGAGCTCAAACTCAATATGCTTGTCAAGTCTCTGGTCCTTTATTGACTCTGTAGTTTGGTCTCTAGGCAGCCTCTGCTCTCATTTGCACATCATCTGCTGGTAGAACTAGCTGCAGGAAACTATAAAGCATTTATATAATAGTATTTATTACTCATCATAGTCTAGATAACCGTCGTTGTCTTTGTCGAAGAACCTAAGCATGTAGAAGCACTCCACCTCGTCTGCATAGTCCACAAGATTATCTCTATAATTGCTAATTAAGATTGGTGTTTACTTCAGGAAGTTGCAAATATCATGAGCATTTATTTTATCTTGGCCTAATCTGTCTATCCTTTTAAATGCAGCATAGGGTTCATAGTCTATGCAGTTAGCTAGTCGTTATCTCTGTTCCTCTACTATTTGCTCGTTCTCAGAGATAGCTTTGAGCAAAATATAAAGTTTATACTTGGTTGGCTAGGACAACATTTTATTATTCAAACAATAAATAAATTTTAAACATTTTTATTTCAACCGTCTATCTTCCCAATATGTACACCATAGGAATTAGAATAAACAAGAATGCATTACCTTCCTCAGTCATGGCTGAGAACTCCTTGTCAACATCTCTGTTGTAGCCTGTACGAACATACATTTGCTCTACCATTAATTAAATATTTCAGGAGGTGCTTCAATGTAAAGATCAGATGGTTTTAAGTCGTCAGTGACTATGAACTGTTTGTAGTTGAAGCCATCGTCCTTAGGGAGTCCATACTCATCGTACTGAGCAAACTTGACTCCTTCTGCTGGCTTCAAGAACTAAACTTTCTTGACTGCCACATTAGCATCGTATGCACTCTTGTTAGTGCTTATTACTTCACCTTTGGTTTCCTCCTCCTCTTCTTCATCCTCTTCTTGGCTGTAATCTTCCTCGTCGTAGTCTTCATCCTCAGACTCAGCAAGGTCGCTATCGTCTTCATCCTCATCGCCCTCCTTGAGTATGTTCTCTCCCTCAAAGGTGACTTTCTTTGCTCTTTTATTGGCCTTGTTTTCTCTCTTCTTAATCTTCATTTTCTTGACAACTGCTTCAAGTGGATCTTCTTCGATAATGGGATTGCTTTCACCCTCTTTGAAGATTCCTCTGTCTCTCTCTGGGAAAGTTTCAATGATTTGCTTTTGATTCTCAGACATTCCCCTAAAAACAATATTAGCAAACACAATCAATATCTCTATTTAATAATAATCGAGTGTGAAATAAAGTTTAAATGAATTTATTAGTTTAAAATTAAGAAGAAGAAGCTCCTTATCGTGAAATGGCAGCCATTTTAACTTCCAGGATGTAATAATCTTTATCAGAAAGAATATCAAATGCTCCTGATAGCAGAGTACTATCTATCAATCCTAAAATAAGTGAACAGGAAGAGAGAAAACTATTTAAAAGGTACATAAAGCTTTACTTAGCAATAATTACAATCGGAATATTAATAAGAGGCATGTTTAAGTGGTCACATGAGGGCCTACCACCAATGAGAAGCTCAGTCAAAACTTTTACAAGAATAAAGCTGATAGATGCATGGATGTTGGCGTGGCCCTTTTTAGCAATAGTTATTCAATTCGTGAACATGAAGTATAAATCTAGAGCGAATGTTTGGGACACAAGTTTTAGACAGCATTTCAATTAGAGGGTAGTATGCAAGTGGATTCTTTCGTATTTGTTGTTCACGATATACTTTTAACTTTTCCACAAACTAGGGTAAGGATTTGATCCCTCAGGTCATTTGATATGCTGCATGGTTGCTTATGCAAATTGGCTGTAGATATTATCATTCTTGAGATCATACAAGCTGGTATCTTACAAATTCAACTTGTTTGAGGTTGTAGCAGTGACGGGGTTAAGTCTAATGGTTTATCAAGTGTACAGCTTAATGTTCACAGTAGTGATTTACCATGATGCTTATGAAGTAATACATGGCTTCATTTTTGGGTATTTGATACTCCACCTCTGTTTTGTGAGTCATCATCTGACAGATGCCATTTATCAGATTTTGATTTGGTTTAGTAAAGTAAAAATGTTTTAAAAATAATAATAAATTGTATTTAAGGGATTAGCAAATACTACTCAAGCTATAGAAATTTTGTGATAGAAGATATAAGAAAGAAAATTCAGCCAGCTAAAATTGTATGAATGAAATAAATGCATCAACAATATTTAATTTCATATTCATATATTTAGTGGAGTAATAAGTTAAAATCATATGATTTAAGTTAAAAAATATTAAATACAAGATTTCAAATGTTATCTTTCGCAAACGATCAATCAGATTCAGGTTACTCCAAAATAGGAGCATCATCTCTTAACCAAGAAACCCTCATTTACTCTACGGCTGAAAATTAAAATGATGAAAAAGATAAAAAACAAAACTAACTTTAACTAAAATACGAAGAAAATTCAGTATGGAGCTTATTCAAAATGTACAACTGGTACTTTACTATATTATCATTAGCGAGCGTAGTAATAAGAGAAAGCTTTAAATTATCTCATGATGGAGAAGCACCTGATAAGAGCACCGTAAAGACTTTCACAAGAGTTAAGACTATCAACAATAATATGTTCGAAGTTTCGTTGAGCTTGATTTTATTTCAATGGATGCTGTTGATAATACGATGCAAACACACCTCATTAAGCTAAAAACTTAGATAACATTTTGAGTGTAGAGTGATGTGCAAATGGCTATTCTCTATCTTAATATTCAAAATATTTTACAATTCATATGCTATGCTGAGCAATGGATTTGATCCTTCTGGCCATTTGCTCTGCACAATGATTGCATATGCTATTACAAAAATACTAATAATTTAAAATATATAAAATAAATAAATATAATAAAATGTAAATATTAATTATTGAGTCATATATTCTTTATACAAATTGACTATATAATTTAAAAGCATATTAAAATTTTGTAAGAATCTTAATTTTTAATATTTATAAATTAGATTTTAATTTTGCTATGAAAGCAATGCATCTTATTGTTTTTATATATTATGAAAAAGATTAAAAATTTATATAATTGAATGTATTAATATTATTGATTGAGATATAATGTATTGTTTTGAGAATAACATGTTTTAACTATGGTAGTTTTAGGCGTAGTACAGAGTTAATTTCTAAGGAAGATGCTTGTTAATTTTGAGTATAATTATAGGAGGAGCATTCACTCTTTACCAGAACTACAGTCTTTAGTTTTCCCTTTCAGTATATCACAACTCAGCAGAAGTGCTGTACGCTCTCCTTTTTTCAATGCTATCAGTTAAAATGTGTTTTGGAACTGACCACTACACCGATGCAATTTACATTCTCTTCAAACAAATATTTATTGTTTAATTTATAAATATTGCAGTTAATTCGAATAAATAGTACAAATATGGTCATAGAAGACATAAGAAATCGTAAAGTTAAATAAGACCCACCCATTTTAGAAGTCTGATTAATCTTACTACTCAAGGCATTTAAATCACCTTAATCACTCCTTTACTCTCATATATGTTCAAATAAATTTAATTTCCTTAACACAATTATTAGAAACTTTATTACTATAAGTATTTGTTATCTAAAAGCAATGAAGAATTATAATTCATTTAAACAGACTAGGCTGAAGATTTTAGTGCTGTAAGAGATGTTTATTTTTGAGTTTGATAGTTCCATTAATAATTTAAGTGCAATTAGTGACTCGTCTGTCATTTAAATTGAGAATGTTAGTTTTAATTTACTTAGATAGCTCTGAATTTAAGAGCTAATCTTTATCTAGGCCAATGAGTTTCTTGAACAATTCAGTCTTGCTTTTCTTGTGCCTAGGTTTTAATTTTTTGAGGAATTTAGGTTTGGAAGGAGACTGCTATTGAGATCTGTCAGTCTTGCAAATCTAGACCTCACTATATATAGGTTAGTGTGGTGCTATAAAAGAATCAATGCTCAAAATACTTTTCCTATGGTGAGGTCTTGATATAGAGTAGGAAGATGATAACAGAGAAGACTAAGCTACACTCAATTTTTTAGCAGCACTTTGACTGTTAGACTAAAGTTGTGTCGAAGCTTCCTTAATATAAAGATAAAAATTAAGTTAAAAACTCCTCATTTTCTTAGTCTAAGTTTTGAACTGGTGTTTCTAATTTTAAAGTATAGTCAAGAAAGAAATTATCATCCATTTGTTATTGATTGAATCTTGAAGCTCTGTAATTGTCAATTGCTGTTTTTAATTTGATATAAGATCTTTTTACCGTTCTGTTACTTAGATTTTATAAAAACATTTAACTTATGATTTTTGTTTACAAATTTATAATGATTCTAATTATTTGTAATAAATTATTGCTTGTAGTGAAATAGTAGCTTAATCTGTAAATATATTAGTGTTTTAAATCTATTGAGGTGAAAATATTATTTATATAAATATAAATTAATTTTGATTTAATTATATTATAGCAGTCTATCTTTATCATAAAATAAAATTAATGAATAATATAATAATAATTATGATAAAATTAGATTGTTATCTTAGAAAAGGCATTATTGAGTATTCTTGTCAAAGAAGGCAGGCAAAAGCAATTAGTTTTCAATAGAACCTTAGATTTAGTCAATATTTTATTAGTTTCTGTTGAATAATTGAGTTTGTAAATACTTTTTACGAGGAGATATTTTGGTCTAAGTATTTTAGATGGCAGAAAGTCCCGATCTTAAGGGATGATCTCAATAATTCCTATCTAGTTTTGTAAGTAAATTGTTTGGCTTTGCTATAAATATATTTATCATATTTAATAGCCTTTATATTTAAATTAATAAATCAATTAAAGAAACAAATAAGATTTTACAAGTAATTATAAAATTAATATTAATTTCCTTTATATAGAAAATATATTTATTATATAAAAGGCTTGAGTAAATATTTTTGTTTAAAGAAACCTTGAGATTTACTTAAATTAAGAGAAGGATTAATTATTGTCAATAATACATACAATCATTCAATTATTTATTAAAAAAGAGCAATAAATAGTTTGGAAGAGGCACAAGCCAGTATCTTAGAATTTTCATTTGCAAATTCATCAAGTTTAATAAAAAATTGTTATAAATTATAATCTGCATATATATTTATGAATAGTTTACTTAGAACAGGATCTATAAGACTCTGTCTTCTTTTTATATCAGATTGTTTAGATTGTTATTCTGATTTCCTTCATTATGTAAATATTGGGAGAGGATTTTGATCTTCATTATAATAACTTTTGGGTCTGAGAATGCGATTCCTATCTATAAAAAAGGTATTGGGTGGATAAGTTGATTGCTGTAAGAGTTAGGATTACATTATTCTATATTTAATTTATTTCTATATTTATTTAATTTATATAGAAAGAGAAATCACTTTTTATGTATAGCAGAATAAGTAAATGCAGAAGTGGATGCGTTGGATGTGGGTCTTCTATCAAGCATTCCGCTTTCAATTTTATTTTTGATGTGATCGTAGAGTGAGTGAGAATAATCTTGGTAAGACTTAATGATATCTTCTACAGTTTTCTTTTTATTGATCTCTAAGTTGAGTTAAGTAATCTGTGAGGTAGGTTGATATTGGTGTGTTTATTTCTATGAAGTCTTTAGTTTTAATTTGAGTGGCAAAAGCGAATGTGAGGAGATATTTCTTCTAACAGTTCTCAGAGGTCTTGGTTATCCTTCTACTGGTTTTGCAGAGTCCTCCAAAATACTTCCTTATGAGTTCTTAAAATCAAACTAAGAACACCCTATATTTCGAGCAGTTGGATGGATGTAAATTCATTATGAAAATTAATTTAATTCCTAAATATTTTAATTCGAGGTTTGCATTCCTCATTATAATTTCTTTACAAAAATACAAAGGATTATTTAAACCAAATAAATTTACGAAATTTGGATTTAAATAAGTATATATATTTATCTTTTGAATAGGAATAACTTATCTTAATAGATAATAGTTAAAACAAAACTTATTTAGGCCTCAATAAATTTAAACTATTTGTTCTATAAATTATTAATTTACAAGTAGTAAAGAATATTTGTCAGAGGTAGGATTTGAGCTAAAAAGAATTTGAGGATTATTTTATTAATTCTAAAATATAATGGATTTACTTTAAGATATAAACATAGATAAAATGGCTCACTCAATGAGTATCATGTTCCATTACTTTATACCCTCATTATTAACTTTCTTCTACCTTCCATCTACTATTAAAAATAGCCCGATAAATATTTACACTGCATTTATTCTATTTCTATTAACAAATCAATGTTTTATTTTTTATAGTCGAAGGAGTGTTACAAATCAGGATCTTTAATTTTATGATATATAATTTAATATATATTTGAGTTAATATTATTTATGGAAGTTTACTAGGGGAAAAATTTTAAATTAGCTGATTCCTATAGCTCCTATCTTTTAATATGATGCATTGTCTTAAGTCTTTGATTGATAAATGTGTCTTTAAAAATAGTTTCGCTCATTAGTTTTTCAGCCTTGTTTATATTTTCATTTATTCTTAATTTAACTGACCCAACTATTCTTTTTGAGTTCGCTTTCTCGCTTTAAAAGTAAATTAATTTAAATTAATTTACATATTTTTATTTAAAAATTAAGCATGAGATTATTTTAATATCTTATACAATATAAATCACATTCCTCTTTAAACAATAAGGTAAAGATGAACTAAATCAAAAGTATAGTTTGAAATAATTTTATATCTCATAATTATTCTATCAATATTTAATTGAGTAAAATAAAACTATGTTAAATTAAATTAAATCGGAGATGGGTAAATTTATAAAGGGAGAGATGCAACTTCGTGACCACAAATTTATCCCTATGATATTAAATTTTTTCGATAGTTTTTCAAAAATTAATATGAGTTCTTGTTTTATAATCTTTGTAGCACACTATAGCAACGATGTAGGATGTTGAAAGTTTCTTTATTTTTAAAATCTTGTCTATCTTAAACTTATGTGGCTTATAGCTCTTTACTGAGTACTCCAAAAGTTTCAATGATGAAAAGTTTTAAGATTGTTAGGCTCTACCTAGAGGTATAATAATTATATAAATCTGAGACACTTCAACTGCTATATTTTAAACTGAATTCTCAATTACATTGCTATGATTAGCATTATTCTTATTATAAAGATTTATTATGAATAAATATTTTATTTTCTTTCACTGAGAAGTGTGAAGGACATGCTTTAAGGCTATAAACTTGGGCAGATATAGATGCCAAATATATTTATCTACAATTATATACATATTTTGATAATTACTATATACCAATCATCTAAGATGGATACAAAATTAGGTATTTTAAAAATAATAAAAATCTTTACATCATTACTGATATTGTAATAAGTATTTAAAATCATGAAGACTTAAAAGATATATATGATTTTAGTAATTCCCACTAACAATTCTTTATCCAGAGATAAGCCATCTAAGTTAAATTATGCTGTTGAACATCTATCCTTCTACTCTATTTTCATTATATTTGTTCTTAAAAAAAGTTGCATGAGAATTATATTATCAGCATAATTAAAATTGATAGAAAAAGCAAATAACATTTATCAATGGAAATAATCTAATAGCAATGATAATTTTTTTAATTAGTAAAATAACTATGTCAAACACTATTTTTCATAAATTTATTTCCTAGAATTACTAAATAACAAAAGCTGGAGTAATATTTGTGAAACATAATTGTTATAATTCATCCAATATTTAATTCTTCATAAAACTTCAACTTGATAATCTAATTTATTTTTTGTTAAATTTATGAAGGTGTAATGAGTTTTAATTGAATTATCAGTGATAAAAATATAGGACTATTAAGATTGCTGATTACACAATTAATATACTTGAATTTTTCTATTATTAAAGGAAATTTAATCATTTTATATAATTAATAAGAAATTATAACGAATAAAGTCTGCCGCTGGAGCAAGCCTCCTCCATCTAAAAAAACGATTTTACAGAGTTGACACGGGAGGTCGACCCAGCAGGTTTGTCCACGGTGGCTCTAGCATTGGCAGCGGCACTCAGCCTCTCCCTCTTCAGCCCTCCCGCTTATAGACTACTCAGCTCTCTAACTGACCTTAGGTGAGGTCTTCCGGACTTGCCGAGGTGTGAGCTAATGATGGCCGAGAATCTCTTAGAGAGGCTGCTTCCTCGCCTGTAAGCCGGAGGGCTGAAGAGGAAGAGGCTGAGTGCCGCTGCCAATGCTGGAGCAACCGTGGCTAAACCTGCTGGATCGACCTCACGTGTCAACTCTGTAAAATCGTTTTTTTGAGACGGAGGAGGCTGGCTCCAACGGCAGACTTTATTCGTTATAATTTCCTTATTAAGTATCTAGAATAGTTTAGGAATTAAGCACTCTAACCTAGCATACAATAACTTAATCGATTTATAGTTAAATTACAGGCGTAACTCCTTGATCAGTTTTGCCACGTCACGTGAAAGCCCAAACGTCAGTTAGTTAGTGATAACGCACTACTCCCATTAAGAGACGAGAGAGAATCTCTGTAGACTACCAGACTAGAGTCGCTAGCATTCACCGATGTCGATTGTTCCCACCGGCTTCCCTTGCCAATGCAAAAACCCGCATGACCAATGCTGATCAGGCGCGGTATCGGGGAGAAAAAATAGCAGGCATTAATTATCCAAATCAAATAAATTCCCTTTCAGAAAAGAGAAATGCAAGTAGATTAATTGTGTGATCACCTAATCTTATCATTTTATAATTGGATAAATATAATGGGAGTAGCTAGTTTGTATAATTACTAGCTTGAAGTAAAATAATTGAATTATAAAGATTTAAAGAATACCTTTTGCACATTTATAAAATTTATTCTATCAAAAATATTTTAGATATTGCTTGGATCAAAATCATTTGATGGTGTTAAATTAATTGTTGGCTTAAGATCTTTCAATGAAAAAGTTCTGATATGATTTTTGGTTTGAGTAAATGTTGTGGTATTTGTGGATTTAATAGGAGATTATCTTTTATCATCAAATATATAAGGAGGAAGAGTAAGCATGCTGCTGCTTTATAATTGAACATTCCTTTGAGTGTTTTGCATGAAATTAATGGACTAGGCTTATAGTTCTGAAGTATTGTCTTAACCTTTAGGTTCAGCTGGCTAGTATATAGTCAAGAGAGGGTGAGAAATAAGTTTTTGGTTGGATTAATTTTGTGGTTTAGAGAGATAAAGTTTTCTAGTTTTAATTCCTCTGCTTGAGCTGGACTGAAGCTCTACTTGTCTCACATCTTAGGTTAGAGTATCCAACTACTCTTTATTTTTGGATATTATATTCTGTACTAGCTATTCCCTCTTAGGAGATTATTTATCTTTTTTGTTTTTAATTTTTAGAATAGCCTTTGCTGCTGTTATATTTTAGGGACCCATCACACAGAATAATAAAACTTAAGTGCTTTAATTTGTGTAATTTTAAAAAGTGTTCTGTAAATTAAACATATTTAGCAAAACCTTTTATTTTAATTTTTGTCTTAAAAAATAGCATGGATGTGATGTGAATGAAATATATTTAGACTGAAATATAATAATTTTAGCAGATATAGTAAATTTAATTTACCAATAGACAAATAAAACGAAATAAATTTAAAATCCTTATTTATAGTACCTCCTATATTTTTGGGTTGTTCTCTTGAGTTAGAAAATCTTGATTTTAAAGTGTGAGGAAGAAGATTAGCTTAAGAATAAGAGTGAATTGGCTTAGAGTGGTATGCTACTTGACTTCTCAGCTATTAAATTTTATCTAACAAATGTATAGAAATGCTAGATACATAAAATCATAAACATAATTATAGCTGAAAATTTAATAAAAAAAGAAGATTAAATTAATCGTGACTGTTGAATTATCACAGATTTGAGAAAAAATTTTTTTTGGACCATTCGATTAAGTATTAATTTCTAAGAATTATTTATCCTTTTTACTTTTGTGTGGGAGCCCTCAGTCAAGAGTTATATGATGATGAAGAATGCGTAAGTCATATCTCAATGTTGAGAGGTGCTGATGGGATGATTAAAGAAGAAACTCATTTTAATTTTTGATAAGCTATTGAACAAGCTGCATATCAGGGGGTGAATCATTTAATTTAACTGACACAAAGTTGCAACTCTCCATTTATTATTTTAATCAATCACCCATTTTAACTAAAACTCCAACTTTAATTATGCTTTAATAGTCCGAAAAATTTTCAAATTAATAGAATTATCTAATCATTATTTAAGATATACAATTAGTGTTTTAGATATAGCCAAAGATAATGTTTATTAAATGATAGATTTATAAAGCCAGATTTCTTAAACAAATAAAATGAAGATTTTTGTAATATTAAAGTTGAAGTTTGAAATCCTTTTTATTATAATTTTGAGTCTCTGAGTCTATAGGACTAGTATCTTTTGGATATCTCTACTTGGCATAATCAATCCAATGCTCATACTCTTACTCAAAGCTTTCCTCATAAGCTTGATCGATGATAGGAAAGATAAATTATAAAATGGCTGGATTTATATTATATATTTAAGATTAAGTTTATCAATCTTATTTTGAATAGAATCTTAATCTTTATCTTCTCTTAGAAGAGAGAGACTCTTTCTTTGTATGGTTGTTGGTTTATCTTTTTGTGTTTAAAAATCTGTTGATTGAGCTATAGTTGTTTTGTATTCATTATGTTTTTAATGAGTTGATGTGATTGGTTTGTGTTCCAGTTTTTCTTGCTAGTAATTGTCTAGGAGTTCAGCAATTTCAGCTGATAGCTTTTTTTGATGAGGTCTCATTGTTTTGAGTATGGTTGTTTGTTTTCTTTCTTCAGCTTTGCGATCCTTTAAGTCGTTATAGAAGTCATTGCAAACTTGTTCACCTTCCTGTCCATGGAAAACTAAGCCCAGAGAGTTATATTTAAGTGTGTCAATATCATGTATACCCAAATTCTTCCTAGTGTCTATAAATTTTCCCTTTAATGCACTAATGCTTTTCAACAAGATTGTCTTACGTACTTTCCATTTTCCTTTCAATAAAGTCTATACTTTGCCTCTCGTGCAATCAACCAATATTTTTTACAAAAATGCTTTTCAAATTATAATTTTTAATTTTACAAAATTAATTTTTCATTCAAAAAAAAATCAAGTGTATATTCTTATTTCTAAATTATATTTAAACAGGATTTAGTATTAAATTAAAAAGTTAAAATTTAGGACGCACCCGATTGGCACTAGGCACCGGTCCCCTTTCCCTAAAACTTTTGGTTTGGATCCTTGGCTGGTGGGGAGTGCTTAAAGAGGCCCAAAGGGATATGGCAGCCGAAGCCTAAAATGGTTGGCAGCTCACTGGAGAGATAATCAAAGGTAAGTGGTCTTCCACTCACCTTCCTAATCCTGTTAGGCGTGGAGGGATGTAATCTATGGGCAAACATTAGTCAGCGCGGGCAGCGAAGCCAAAGGGGTTTGGAAACAGCGGCTTGGGTCTTTGACCGATGCTACTCAATTTTTTTTATCATTTAATTTTTTTGGAAAGTACGCAGAAGCTGGGGGCTTCTGCTCAGAGTGTGAGGTGGCGGGGGTGCCATGTGTTCAATTCCCTAATCGGCTGGTAGACGAGGACGTCATGGCCTTGGCAGTGAAAAAAAAGTTTTTTTTTAGAAAATTATTTTATTAAAAATAAAACCAGGGCCATAATATTTAAAAAGAATTTTAAAAAAATTTGGGTTTAAATGGTTTTCAAATATGGAGGGTTAGTTAAAAAAGTTCTTTAAGGTATAAAGGAATAATAACATTTTCCTTAACTAATTTTTTTTAAACCTAAAATTCCCTTTTCTTTTTAAAACTTAAAAATGAATACTATTTCAAAGCTAGTAACTATTTAAAAAAATTAGACAATAAGTAATTACTAATCCATATTTAATAAAACTTTATAACATGATTATGAGAGTTAGGTATTGCAATCATTCATATATCTAAATAAATATAAATCTTAATGAGATATGCTTAATTCTTGTTAGAAATTTATTACAGTAAGAATTGTTTTACAAAGGTATTTTTTAGTGGTATCTTCTCATAATTATAAATATTTCTTAAAACTTAAATGAGTAGCTTTTAGATGGCCACAACTTTAATTAAGAATAACTTATTTTATGTTAAATATAGGATATTTAAATTATGATGAATGAGTTCAAGTATTCTTCAGTGTACTGGGAGTTGATTGCATTTTTTTCAACAAGAAATTATTGGTATTTAAGGCTTTTAATCTTAGAGTTATCCTATCTGTGTTTGACAAAGAAGTCTTTGACATAAGGACCTATTGTTTAAATTTAAGGTTAACTGGATTGCTTTATTTTCTTTTTGAGAAAGCGAAGCTCTCCCCATCTTCTATAGCCTAATTGTACTATTAAGATAATAGAGATGATTTTACAAAATTTCTTATTTAATACACATTTAACTGTAGGAATTTTGAATTGCGAAATGCAGAGACTATCTTTATAAATTATTACATAAATAACGAATACTCCATCTTCAAACCGAAGACCCTTTCATATAATTTACTTTCAGAAGTTTTAGGTTATTGTACCTTGCGCTAATATAGTACTTTAACAATTATGAGTTTTTCCAATATTGATCATTCATAACTAACACTCTTCCTTTTTCATCTGCATAACTTATTTAGAAGTAATATTGGATTTCTTTGCCTTTTAAGCTTCTTACATTGAATTGGTAGCAAAGAGCAGTGCCATTTTAGAACACCTCAATTTTGCAATTGAAGTCTCTTGTGCTTGGCATTTTCATTTTTCTCTATTTACCAATCCTTCATATTCATTGCTTTTTTGTTTTTGTTAAACTGCTTCCTCTATTCCACGCTATGCTCTAATCTGATATCTTTAACAATTATTGAATCCTCTTTCACTAATGTAGCTTTGCCTTCTCTTGACTAAGAAGCATTAATAAACAACTGACGTTTGATAGAAAATTAATCTTACTTACTTAGAAGACTGAGTTTTAATAGGTTTCTGAAATGCTTTGCGTATTTTCTTTTTTGCTGCCAAAGAATTTAGTCTTTTAGTTCTAACAATTTCTTGCTCTCCTGCGTAATCTTTCACTCGCAAGATATTTAATGCCAGATCTTCTCATTCTCAAATTCACCAAAAATCTGATGTGAAGGAGAACTCCCTCATCATTATTGTATTTCCAGTCCCTTTTTGACTTCCCTTTATAAATCTTCAGTTGAGAGTCTTATCAACGACCCAAGAGGGAGTTAGTCATGTGCATTGGGATTCCTTCATATTATTATCTAATTTATAATATATAGAAATTATTATTTGATAATTAACTTAATCCCAAACTCAATAAGATATTCATATTCGAACAGCCACTTTAATACACTGTTTCCATTAGTCTTTCCATCTAAATTTTCTAACGAATAGCAGTTAAATGTGTATTAAAAAAGAAATTTTGTAAAATCATCTCTATTATCTTAATAGTATTTTAATTGCCTTCATTATTTCTTCTTCCTCAGCTTGCCCTTATTTGAAATCAATTTCCCATTTAAGGGGGAGTGGTTTATCTAATTTAAAAGTAGCCAATAGCTAGATCTAACTAGGTTGTGATAAGGTCTGCTTCTTGATATCACTTTGAGTAGGAGATATTGCTGGGGATAGCGGAGAGTCTCCACCAGTAGAAGTAATTATTTGAGAAATCTTAACAAACCCAGAGGCACATAATGAGATTAAGTGCACTCTGCAGTTTAGTAAGAATATCCTGATCTTCGGAATTTGATTAGAGTGCGATTTTGCAGTTATTAGGGGTTATATATATTGGGTATCTATGC
>JAJKFJ010021231.1:0-21617 GCA_027382625.1 Tetmemena sp. SeJ-2015
CCCAAATACTGAACAAGAATACAAACATCAAAGAATGAAGGAGGAGGAGGGGCAGGTGCTGCAGCAATAGCCAGTGAATGAAGTTGTTAATCTATTGAGCTTAGTTGTTAAGTCACCACGCTAGTCTAAATTAACTTCCCTAACTATTCTCTAACATCAGTGTCAATGTCAAATGCTTCACTTCAATCTTTACTCTGTCATCTCTCTCTTCTCATCTCTCTGCTCTGATTCTTATCAACTCACTCCTATTTCTAGCAGCAGAGATAGATTTGTGATGGTCACAGTCAAATCACAGAGGCAGAGTGCTGATAGTGGGAGGCACAACCCCGCACCCCTGAGGAACTCAGGAGCAAGGAGCTGTGGAGATCAAACTGGGCAACTCGTCTGTCGAGAACGAATAGCAGTCATTGAATTTAACTACCTGCTTATACCAGAAGCAAAGCCCAGCTGATCTCAGACGAACGAACCTCTGCCAGCAAGAGGAGACATAGACAACTAACTCAAACCTTGGAACTAAGAACTGCTGACTTACCACAGCAGCTTGCCTGCTGACTTACCAACAGCAGTTGACAGTTTGCTGTAAGAGCTCTGTCTGGACTCGTAGTGTTAAGCACTGGGCCCTTCTCACTCAAACTAGTATGTGCATGTCTCTTAGAGTAGCGAGCAGTCCTTGACACTGTCCAACTCACTCTAACTCTATCCTGCTCTTGACTCTGTCCTCACTCAGCCTCCGCCTCAGAGTAGTAGTAGCGAGACGAGGCTCCTCTCTCAAATAAGTAGTGGGGCACTATAAGAGTAGTGTGAGCTCTCAATCATTTGACAGTGTCTCAATTTCAATCAACTTACTAAATTTCAAGTAGAGGGACTTTGTCAAGTGCAGAGGCTGCCTCTCTCTCCTTCCTCTTAAATTATGAAGAAGTTCAATAATGTAGCAAGATGCATTTGGAAACATCTGAACTCAGCCTCTGCCATTCTAATAAATAATTATAAGGGATGCTCAGCATTTTCGAGAGCGGAAACTGAATATTCAGAAGTTTGGGCTGTGAAGTATATAGGCGCGCTTATAATTTATTGTTTTAAGATTACCCGCTGCATTACTCCCTTAGGATGCTCCTAGGTGGTAGTAGATTCGTCTCCTGTCTAGGGGATCCGTCTGAGGAGTGGACCTGTTGTACCTCAGTACCTGATCCCTACTGGCTACACAACCCTCCGAGGAATGAGAATGTAGCAGGTGATCTTCGGATATGATAGTTTGCCCAACGCCGCCCTGGATAATTTAGTTTGCACTTACCTGGATAAGTCAGAATGCTCAAAATGTAAAGCTTCACATTTACAATGTAGAAATCTCATTCTAGTTAATTAATTAAAGTAGCAAACCTAAATGTAAGCCAGCTTCAAATATAGACAAAGTAAAATTTGAAATCAACTCTCAGAGGTAAGTATAAGACCAGCCAGCGGTCTGCCCATTTTATCTTTCATTTTACTTTCACTTGATCTTTTCTATAGGTACCCTCAAGACAACGGAAAATGCTAATTACAAGCAAATGAAAAAATGCAAGAGAGTCAAGAGCAAGTGCGAGCCAGACCGTGACGATGTCAGCAGAGTAAACTTTTCAATTTCTTCATCTAAATTTATAAGCTGGCCAGCATTTTATATTCCTTTCTGTACTTCTGTTATGTAGGTTGCTGACATCGAGATCACCACTGGACTCCGCCAAGCCACTCTAAGCCTGTACTGGACTATCTCCTGATACACAGAAGCCAATGACAATGCCAAACTCTAGAAATTTGACACTGACCAAAGACAACTGCACCATCAAGCCCTCGAGAGCACAGTCAAATGTTATGAACTCAACTGAATGAAGACACAAGCAAAGTGAGTGTGTGCCCCATGGAAGAGAGTGGAGGAGGAATGAGTCAACGTCAAATGAATAAATGTAGAAAGACTCCCAGTAGAAATGAGCTAACATACATATGTGAGTAGCTCGAAAAGAAAGATAAAATATGGCTGTCAGATGAGCAAATAAATGCGGAGTGCTCTAATTTTAAGGCCTAGATGTAAATTTTGAATAGAATGTAACATGTTAAGTAGTATACATCTGAGAGAGAGAGGATTTAGTCTGAGAGTTGAGAGCAATCTAGAATGAGAGAACTTGAAAATATGAAGCTCCGGAAAATGAAGAAGTCAGTCTCTATAATATACACTGACACCCACCCAACCACCCACGTGTACAGTGTTTCCTTTGACATGAGATAGAATCTATGACTGAGTAGTGATTAATGCTGGCCAATGTCTGAGATAAGTAGCTGAGCAAGAGAATGACAAGTACTGCTGAGTTTGCTAGAGTACAAGAGTTAGAGAGAAGTATACTTACAGTTGAGATAGTTGCCACTGATTTGACTTTGTCGCTGATATCACAAGTCTCTCCTCGCTATGAAAGTATAAGCGTAGATGTAATCTTACCTGTGTGAGTAGTGAAGAATGCTTGGACAGTAGCAAATGAGTTGTGTGTGAGTGAATAGTTAAGCGCTAGTAAGTTTAGAATGAGTTAAGTTAGAAGTAACGAGTGCAAGTTAGTTAAAGACAAGTGAAGATGGATAAGAGAGATTGGTATCAATCAAAGATTAAGGAAGTTGCGATAACATAGAGTTGCTTGAGAATATAGATACAAGTATAGAAATGCAGAGCTGCAGAGAGAAGAGCTCACATCTAGTCAGGATTGCTCTTAGGCTCTTCTGCTTAGAGTGCTCGCTTACTTCTGAAGAACTCATCCCTTATCAGCATAAGTTGCTTGTCAATGTCAAGTCTCGTGCAGTGGCATTTCAAGGTTTGATCGTGAAAATGAAACATTTCCAACTTTCTTGACACAGTGCTTCACAGTTCGAGCAAGCAAGATGCCAGTCCTTGGATGGTCGATGTGTCTAATCAAGTCTCTGTACTGTGTGCAGAGGATGTAGTCTGCAGTCGTGATAGTGAAGAAAGGAATTTGACACTGTCGCTGAGTGAAAGGTATCTCTCTGCCTCGAATGCCCTCCTTGTATGGATTCATCAGTATGCACTTCCTATTGTTGATGTAGACGCGGATATCAGAGCTAGGTGGCATATAGAATCCTTCCACGTACTTGACTTCGACAGGAGTTGAGATGAGAGGAATACCGAATGGTTGCTTCTTGGATCTCTCTCGCTCTCTATCAAAGCTCTTGTTGATTAAATCAGAAGCTTCCGCTGAATTCAAGAAGGGGAACTCTTCTTCCTCCACGTCTCTCCAGTGATAGTTCTCTTCTTGATTATGTCGCAGGTAGTAGAGTAGATCCTTGAGTATGTCTGTGTCATGAGGCTTGATCGTGCTTTCAGAGGTCATGCAGTATTCTTGAAGAGCGAGATAGAGTAGAGTAGTGTTGAAAGGAGATTAGTTAATCAAGAAGTCAACCACTGAGCTTTTCCAAGGATAGCAACCCTTTATAGGAGATCGCACGATAATCTCCACGAAGCTCATCTTGTAAGAACCTTGCTCGCTCTTGATTTGAGAGTAAGCAGTGCATTCTCTATACTCTCGGTCGCAAAGTATGTTGAAGGTAAAAGTTGTAGGAGGTAAGAGTGGATCCATAGCTTCTGGTCCGTAGGCTATCTCTTTGTACAAGTTTGACTCCATCTCGTTAGCTTACACTGTCGCGGTCTTGTTTCTACTCAGTCTAATAATTAATTATAAGGTGTAGATTCAGAATTAACATGTAGGGTAAAGATCGTAAGCGTAATCTGAAAGAGATACCCCTTCAAAGATTTCCAGAGGTACTCGTAAATTTCCTTACTTTGACCAAGATTTCAGGGAAACTACCTCTGTTTTACCCTGTCTTGCTAGTTCCCCTGCTGTGGTCCTGTTGCCAATGACTCTGAGAGTAGATTACAATGCCTATAGTCATAATCAAACAAGTTTGGGACAATGGCAAGCTGCTAGCTGAATGAGAAGGGTCTTCCAAGATTTTCAAGGGTGGTCCTGAAATCCCAAACTTGCCCGAAATTTAGACTCTGGTTTTGAGGACACCCTTACAGGAAACAAAATTTTCTCCTCCGACCTCCTAGTGACCAGACCCTAACTAGAGGGAAACATCATTACCTATGGTCTAGTTATTTAAAACAGCAATAGAGATCTTACCCAGTGGGTGGAAGGTGGTGAGCTGAGAGTGGCCATTTGACACTGTCCAAGCCGATTTGACAATGTCCGCGGCGATTTGACAATGTCCAGAGGTAAAATTCTAGAGTTGCCCATAGATTTACAGAGATAGTTCATGCTGCATCTTCCTTCTACTACTGAAATATAGTAGCTAGGTATCATACCATAGTGTGAGAGTAAGAATTTATAGGACCATCAAAGATCTGAGCAAGTGCTGGACTCAGGAAGAGGAGGACTCTGTCAAAGTTTCAGAGTTGAAGTTGAGTTTAGATCCCTCCTCACTTTTGAAAGTAGATGCTCTCTCTCTCTCACTCTCTGCAAGTCGACTACGACAATGTCAACGCTAGATCAGGATTATAGCTTGCTGATCTTGTATTCCTTGGTCTCGAACTTTAGAAGGCGAGATTGCCACTTAGAGGTAGGTCAGTGGAAAGTTGAGATGCTGTCTCTGAAATCCAAGTCAGTGACAATTGAAAAGAGCAATGATCAGTTTAACTCTACCTCTCTCCGTAGTTAATATGCTCTTCGCTTGATCAAAGGTTATAATCTATTAAATGGAGTCTAACTCTAACAGACAGAGAGCTCAAGGTGCTGGACACACCAACGCATAGTACCCTTCGGTAGAATCATAGAGCTCTCGCTCCTTCAAGTCAGTGCTTAGTAACGAATTCCTAAGTTAGATAAGTTAGCAGGAGTTCAAAGCTAGCAACATCAAGGTGCAAGACAAGAGAGTGATCAAGTGGACTCCAGTCGTGCTAGGCACTAACTTTCCACGCACTATCAAGTAGAAGAAGCTCAACTACTCTACAGAGTACCTGCTCAACTCGGGAGAAGCGCCAGCTATCTGAATCCACTGCCCGACTGTCCAATACTTAGCTTGCCTCTAGTGGAGATTCAGAGTTATCTTGAGAGCTTGCTCGATCTCAAAAGTCTGAGTGACGATGATTCTCTCTGCATCTACCTAGAATAATACCTGCGCTCTCTAAGACAGAGGCAAGTTGACAATGTCAACACAGCACAGATGTTAAGAGCAGATCCTCTCCAACTCAAGAAGTGCGAGCAAGTGTGGAGAGAGTTCCAGCAGTTCATGGAGAGAGAAGAGATCAACAGAGAGCTCGCACCTAAGATTCCAGTGAGCTCGATTCAGCCATAGCCCTTCCCTCTAAATCGGAGGCGAGATGCTAAGTTAGAGTCCAAGAAGAGGAAAGTAGTGCAGCTCTACTCAGAACAAGGAACCAAGCCAAATTGAATTGCCAAGGAGACCTCAGTATAGTAGAAAGCAAGGTACAGTGTCCTCAGACAGTTCAAAGCTTAATCAACGCGCAAAGAGCTCCAAGCTTAAGTCAACAAGAAGTAGCCCACCTCCAACCTTTGAGGAAAAGGCGAAGTCCATCTTGATAAGACAATCCCAACTTGTCATAAGAAGCTGTGTATGGGCATCTATCATCGCCAAGAAACCTTATTCAAAAGGATGGAGGAGCTCAGCAGAGGTGAAGCAAGTTTCAGAACTTGCAGCGTTTGCAGATCCAGACGAGCGTTATCGGGAATCTTGAAGTCGGTTCTATCTCAAGTCGCAAGACTTTCTAAAGCCAACCTAAGTATAGGAGACGTCAGCGTTCAATGAGAAAAAAAAGACTGTGGCGTGAGTAGACTGCCTCGCGCAGTTCTTTCGCAGAGGATGCACTGATCATAAGTATTGACGAGAGCATCTTCAGGTCTGACTACTTGCCTCCGAAAGCAGTGGGAGCTATGTCGACCCGTCTGTCATTCAGAGAGGTTGAGAGTGGATATTCGCGCACATGAGAGAACTAAGAGTATCAGAGCAAGTGCATTCTTCTCAACTCAGCCATGAAAAACTTAAGAGCAGCAAGGCTCGGACAATGACAAACGCAGTGAGTTCAGAAGAGTGAAGACAACTTTTGGAGAGAGACCACTTCAAATGCTGTTGCAAGGTCCTCTTCAGAGTGAGAGCAGAGAGAACTAGAGAGAGGAGAGTAAAGAGACTCAGAGAGTCAAGGTAAGAAAGATAGAGCTGACCTTTTTAGAGAGAAGCCAAGGAACTTGACAGTGATTCAGCTCTTAGAACTCCTCAGCTCAGAACTTAGACAGCTCGCCAGACTTAGCTCTCACCTATCCCTGAACTCACCGAGAGCAACTCGAAACAGTTGAGCATGAGTAAGAAGTTCAGCCAGCTGAAGCTAGACTCGAGCAGAAAGGTTTCACAGAGTGTGGTTACAACTAGGACACTCTACTAGTTCACACCGCTGACAGTGAAAATGAAAGCACTGCGCCTGAAATCTACCTCCAGCAAGCTGAGCGTACAGCTAGACCTTGAAGATTAGCAAAGCTCTCGCCACTTAGTTCCTCGTCGACTTCGATTTGTCAGTGACAGTCCAAGACAGCGCAGCTGTAGTAAAGTTGAGAGTTGACTTGAAAGTAGAGTAGGAGGAGAGTCCAGGTCAAGAGCAAGATGACAAAGTGCAGCAGCTCTACAGATCTATCGAGCAGCTCAAGATTGAACTGGCAGAGTTCTTGGGTGAGCAGGGCATGAAGATTCGTGAGCTCTCAATACGTAAGAGTGAGTACAAGTAGCAGTAGTTCTCTCTGAGCTTCATTGCTGCTATCAGCCATGACAAGATAGTGAGCAGCTAGACCTGGTAACACATTCTCAACACTGCCCACCCCATGGAAGCCCTCGCCAACTGCGCCGTTCTCAACACCACCGACAGCCTTAAACTTTCGATCACCAATCACCTGCGTTTTACCCTGGGGGCCTACATTGAAACAGCCAGCGAGAATGATTGGTACGTCGCCAACGCAGAGTACTCACCATGGCTCAATCCTATCGAACAGCTCTTCTCATTTGTAAAGCTGCAGCTGCGCTCACGCAAGATAGCTAGAAACGTCAAATTCACTGCGTCTAATCTCTACTAGAGAGAATTTCGTCTCAGCTGATGGCCCCGCTCGCTCTTAGAGAATGACTGCAAGCATGTCAGCAAGCTGTTCGGGTTGCGCTCCACGCATTAAGAGGATGGCCCAGACAAATCAGGTTTGTGGAATTCGTGTCGTGACAGAGGTCAGAGTGAAATCAGAAACTCATTTCAGCAAATAGCATCTTAACCTATGCATCTGTCAAGTATCATCTATTAAATTATCTACTATCTCTAAATCTAGCCTATTCGAGTCATTATTTTAAGACTCAGATTCATCCATAATTCTACCCGAGCGATCGTGATTTTTAGCTTATCTCTACATTAAATTATCTAACCAGGTTTGACCATCGTCTGGACAGTGTCAAAGCTTAAATCAAAAGTAGCAAGCCACTTTTTAGATCAGCGATCCAATCTTCAAAATGTCATGTCAATCTTAAAATATCTAGCTCACTCTATATAACTAGCGAGGTCTATTTAGCTAGCTCACTGATATTCTACCTAGCAGTCATAATTTTTAGAGCCAACTCTACTCCTTAAATTATCTAGCTACACTCTAAAATTACCCGAGAGTGGATTTTCAGCTAGCGAAGTCTAGAACTATCCAGCGATTCCAAAGAGATTATTTTCCCCTAGCTGATCTCTTTTTAATTTAATTTTGACTTCACCCCTGATTCTTACAATAATATACGTTGAATTTCAAATCTATTTCAAAGACATTTAAAATTAAAAATAAGTGCTGTTATTTAATCTTTTGCTGTGCTATTTAAGCTATCTAATATTCTTTTACAAAATGAAAAAATAATTTAGAAATACTTTAGATTGATTTATAAAATTAGAGGAGCTAATTTAAATAAGTTTAGTAATTATTTCTTTCTTTCTAAATTAGTGCTTCTCCATCTCATATGCATACCTAACAGATCTAATTAAAATGTCATTTATTATTTTATATTGACTGTATTGTCAAATTCTTTAAATAATTAAAATAAACCACTGAAATGCCACTATGATGAATCGTTGTTTAATGAAATAATAAATCTTCATTATCCTGCATAATACTTCTCAACTACTTTTCTAAGCTTGATGATTTGATAACCTAGATCCTTGTTGACTTAAGTAAGAACAAAGCCTGGAATGCTACCCTTGAGGTCCATTAATGCCTAAAACTGGCAAAGTGTTCTATTAGGGTTATCTGGCAGAGGAACTAGTCTCCAACCTCCAAGCTAGTAATAAAAGTCAAACTAAGGATATTCTTACATCTAAAGTGCCTCTAACTACTCCACTCACAGGAGCCTTGAGATCATCTCTTTGAACTGAGTTCACCATGGCATATACAACACCGTCAGCAGTCTAAAGATAAAACTTTTAATTCCATTTCAATTCTTACTTTATTGATGCTTAAAATGTAGACAAAGTCTCTAGCACTAACAACTGCAACTTTCTTAGTCTTTTGATATTGAATAAAAGTTTAGTGAGCAATAGCCTGAAGGGCGAAGCCGTCATCATAGGTGTCATCGTAGTCTTTTCTGAACTTAAGATTACCAATTAATCTGAACACGTCATCAGGGCTTCTATCAATTATCGCTTCAGCTTTCATAGCTTTGAGTCCTCCTTGATTTCTTTGCCAAACCTTAAGACCAACCTTATTGTCATCGGTTAAAATTTTCCAGTCTGGGAGGTTCAAAGCACTCACATACTTCTCATAGTAAGTCTTAATTTCTTCAACATATTCTAAAAAGATAAATGACTTAAATTTAAGCTTACTTAAATTTTCAGGCTTATAAAACTTCTTTCTTGGTTCCCAGTCTGTGATGCATTTAATGTTATCAATAGCTCCATAAGGGTCAATGACCTCATTTAATGGCTCTATCTCGTCAGCTATAATCTAGCTTTGAATCATACCCTAATTTAATTAGCTATCTTCGACTTCTGATTCTTTTAATCTTGTGTCCATTGAGTTTTGCTTTATCATTTGAGTTTTCGCCTTTTCAAGTAGATGTCCTTTAGGTTAAGTGCTCTTGGACTCCGTTCTATATCTCTAAGTCTAAGAGCTCTTAATCAACCCTCCTCCTTGCATACTTTTATTCTCCTCATCCTCTGATGAATCATCTTCAATAAAGTTACTAAAGAGAGTGTTCTATCCCTATCCCATATTGGCCACTAATCTCTCACTGTCAGTAGTCTTTTGAATCTAGATTTAGAAGGCAGAAGTTCTTCCTAGCTAAGAGATGAAGTTTTTAATTAAAGACATTCTCCTGTAAGAGTCCTTACCTAATCTCTCAAATTGCTAGGGATTAATCTTCCTGTACATCGTTACTCTAATCATGAAAAGTCTATTTTGAACTGGCTCTATCACATAGTAGCGATAGAGTTCTCCATTAACCTACTCCTTAATTAAGTATTTGGAGTCACTCTCAATGAAGTAAAACTTGGAGACTTCTACAGTTCCATCTACATACTACACTCTTACAACTTCCTCCTTTTGAGTTGCCATTGCAGGCATTCTAGTAACACTTGTCGCTCCAAGGTCCCACTAAGACCTTTACTTTTCTTCAATCAGGGCCATAACTATGTCGTCAGGTGTTGCTGTAAGATGCGTCACTGTTTTAACGTCAAAGCTCTCGTTTATCTTGAGCTTCTATTCCACTATGCTTACTTCTGGGGCAGATCTTATCTGCATCAAAATCTAGGAGAGCACAGTCAGAAAACCAAAAGCAGTCACCACCTTAACTGCAAGTAAGATCTTAGAAGGGAAGTCTAGCATATTGGGAAGCAAAGGGATGGTATCACATATCATGAATATGGCGAAGTAAACTAACATTGAAATGGAATGCTGCTTGTTGATTTAGGAAAAGCGCTCTTTCTCTAACTCATTTGATGATAGAGCGGAAAAGATTCTCTCTGAGTAGGAAACTGGGACTCTCTTACCTGCAGTATAAGCTAAGCAGTTGTCTTTTCCTTCTACTAAGTGCCATTCCTTCTTTTGAAAAGCATCGATTATTTGAAGAGCTTGTTATACAATTTTAAAAACTTAGTTAATATACTTGATAGACTTCAGATTGTGGTAATGAATCTTTGGAGAACTTAGTTGTACCAGAAGTGCTTTCTACTTCGAAGTGTGCTGTCATGTTAAGCAGATCTGATTATTAAATTATGATTATAAATAGATTGGTTCCTATTGAGCTAAGAGGCTTGGTACCTTTAGCGATATTAGTCTTTAAGACTGCAAAATTATCTAAAGCTAAAATTATGCAATCCAAGTCTGAGCTTCTTGAGGATTCTAAAAAGCAACGTACAGGTTGATCGTATGGTTGAGCTAAGTGCACCATGATCTCATTTTAATTCTAGCCTTGAAGTACATTCAAAAGTCGCAGTTCGTAAGTCAATGAACGATCTTGTCGCTTGGTTAGTTTAAAATAACACTCTACATTATTCTCGTTTTGTCTTTCTTGTAGGAGAAGATCTGATTCTCTACCTTGGCGTACCTCTTGACCCACGAGTCTTTCTCCTTACCATACGAGCCCCTCATACGACCTATAAGATATTTAATTTGCATGACGTGTGGTACGTAATAGTCTTGAAAGCATTCTAATTTATTATATGTAATTAAATCGTCCTATTTATATTCCATCCTGTAATTGATTTCAGTTTGAATTAATGTTTTTTGTAATTCGTGATCAACTATTCGTATTTGACCTATAATAACTTGATAGACTTCAGATTATGGTAATGAATCTTTGGAGAACTTAGTTGTACCAGAAGTGACTTTCTACTTGGAAGTGGTGCTCGTCATGTTAAGCAGATCTGATTATTTTTAATTATATTAGAAAATAGATTGGTTCCTATTGAGCTAAGAGGCTTAGGTACCTTTAGCGATATTAGTCTTTAAGACTGCAAAATATATCTAAAGCTAAATTTATGCAATCCAAGTCTGAGCTTCTTGAGGATTCTAAAAAGCAACGTACAGGTTGATCGTATTTGGTTGAGCTAAGTGCACCATGATCTCGTTTTAATTCTAGCCTTGAAGCACATTCAAGGTCGCAGTTCTTAAGTCAATGAACGACCTTGTCGCTTGGTTAGTTTAAAATAACACTTCTACATTATTCTCGTTTTGTCTTTCTTGTAGGAGAAGATCTGATTCTCTACCTTGGCGTACCTCTTGACCCAGCGAGTCTTTCTCCTCACCATCACGAGCCCCTCATACGACCTATAAGATATTTAATTTGCATGACGTGTGGTACGTAATAAAAGATCAATCATTATCATTTATCTTTAAAATTTATTGTAATAGTCGAAGCAGAGTTCTACATTTAATTATAATAGATAAAATAAATCTTTCCCTTTTACATATCCTAAATGGTAATAAGTGTTTTTATCTATGAAAATAAATCACTCTGAGTCTATAAGTTACAAATTTGCAAATATTGTATTGAGGAGTTCAAAATATTCTAATGAGTTGAAATATAGAATAAAATAAAAATGAACATTAGAAGAGACAGGACTCACCAGTGTGGACTCACTAACTTGGACTTCCGAACCAAGGGAGAAATTGAGAGTCTGGATAAGTTTAAGCCCTCTCTCAAATTTGCAGATTTTGGTACCATGGGAAGATCTCAGTATCAAAGAATAAATAATTGTCTGTCTAATTTATAACGACGAGATTTTAATTTATTATCTTAATCTAAGCAGATAAAGGGAAAAGAAATGCAAGTCTAAATATATCCAAAAAGGTCTAACTAAACTTAAACTTTAAATAGACTTTAATCATAGTGATTAGACGTGGCAGAGTTTTTCGTACATGTCCTTGTTGCAGCCTACTTGTAAATCTTATTCTAGCAAATGCTTCCTTATAAGCATCAATCACAGGAGAAATTATAATTCTAAAACATTTTGAATGCATCCTTATCTTGGATTCTTTGAACAGATTTTCAAAGTTTTGTCGCTTAGACTCAGCCTTAGCTTGCTGTAAAGTTTGCTTCTTGGATTTATCCTCATACTGGAAACCAATAGAAGCATTCATTTCTCTCTCTTGGGGATAATCTGTCTCTCTCCGAAATGAAGCCTGGAGTCTTAGGTCCGGCTAGAAATTGAGGAATGTGTTTGGAGGAGGTGGCTTAGAGCTAAATCTGGTAGGTGCCATAAGTTCTATAAAGAAGAATTAGATAACAAATATCATCTTTGACCTTATTGGATGAATCTTTTGAATGAAAACTTTAACTTACTTTACTCTGCTCAGGCTGGAAAGTCCTTCTAACTTAATTGACTGCATCTTGAAGTTGATTGGTCTTAGTGGCTAAAAGACCAATTCTGTCCTTGTTTGGAACCAAATTTGGCAAGTGAAGTTCCTTTCTATCCACATTGATCTAGTTGCTCATATTTGGTTGCACCTAGGTGGAGAAAGTTCTAAAGTCGAGATATCCCTTATTCTCTTTGTCTAAATGCTTCAAAATACCAGCTACTTCTTTCTTTGAAGCGCTAATCTGCAAAGCATTTAGTTATCTTCGAAGTAATAAATTAGCACTCATTGGATGAGCGAAGTATTTTAAATTTAAGTCAGCATAAGAAACGAAGCCATCACCATCCTTATCAAACTACTTGAAACTTGGAAGATCTTAACAGGCCCCTAGAATACTTTCTCCTCAAGATTCTTCAAAACTTCTCTGACTCTGTGGTTGTGGATTTCTTCTTCTTGCACGTCGTACAAGTCCAAGTCTCCATTCACATCAGGTGGGGGAGGGTTTCCTCTTATTCTGTTGTTGAGCTTCTTCGCTACGTAATTTTCCTCAGTGAAAACCAATGGTGCAATTGCCTCAACATTGTAGAGCCGTAGGTTTGTAGATGAAGGCGATAGGAATCCCTCAACATCCTTTTTGTGCAATCGCTTGGCAATAGCTCATCTTTACAGTGAGCAAGAACGAATTCTTTTAGTGTTCCACACTTACATTTCCATTCTTATCTGGGCTTAAGTTTAAATTCATAATTAAACAGTCTCTCTAAATTAAGTTCTCCTTGATGAAGGATTTGAAGTTAAAAGGTATAAATTTTAATTAGAAGATAGGATTCGAGCTATTGCTGAGAACCAAACACTTTCTAGAAGTGTCTGTTTACCTTCAGCAATCGCTTTTAAATAGCTTCTAGAGTGTTAGGAGGAACCTTCTGAGAATCAAGTACTACATACTCATCATCAAAGATGGTTCTTGTCTTTCTTCCAACTTAGTTGATCAAGTCAGAGCGAGCGCTGCTTCTATTGCTGTGGACTGATTGTTTAAAAAGAAAAATTGATTAATATTCGATTGAGGAGCTGTCCTCTCATTGGTAGCTCTGTCGTAGTCAAAGCCCCTCAAGTCCTCAATTATATCCTTGTAACTGACTTTTTTCCCCTCTCTTGATCCGCGAACTCGCTGATGTACTTAGCAAGTAAGTCTTGGCTTTACTTTAAGTATTCAGGGATGTTTGCTCTCTTCTCGATAACTCTGTAGAAATCCTTCAAGTCTACTTGATAAATGAAAGATTTCTCTATTTTTGTTGTTGATTGGACTTTGAAGTATCGATGTTGAGAGTGTCGAGGGCAATATTGTTGAGATTCTTTTGCATGAACAGCTTCCACTGGTTGAGCTGCCTGTTCACTTTAATTTGCTGAGCATCGTTTCTAATGTCGTCGATAAGTTGACTTTGTTGAGCGAACTAGGCAGCTGCACCCGTTAGACCAGCAAACAAGTCATCTCTGTGCTGAACACTCTCTAGTTTACTCAAATCTACATTTAGGGCGTCGTTCTAAGAAAATTCTAGCCTTTCATTAGAATAATTTTTAAAAGAAAAGATGAGGTCGATGAACTCATTCATTGTCAATTTATTGTCACTATCTTAGTCAGCTGATATGAGCAGCACTTGAGCTTCGTCCAAATTAACCTTCAAACCCATCTTGTTCATCATGTGGTGAATATCGTCCACTGCAAGATGACCCTTTCCTTCTTTAGAAAGTATGGAGAATAATATTAAACAACGATCATCTTTATCCCACTGGGTGAAGATTTTTTGGAAATTGGAGCGAGTAGCGTAACGGCGGCGAAGTGCTCTTCTTATATCTTTAACCTTAGTGAGATCTACCTTCCCTTCAAGAGTCTCTGTGTTCTTCATTCTCACTAGCTGCGTTTCTTAATCAGCCTCCGCATGTAGGTCTTCCTTTGTCTTTGCAAAGATAGACTATGAGGATCTCTTCTTCTCTTCAGTGTGCTGTTACAATCTCCTCTTCTTCACATCTGCATTGTAAACTGACTCTCTTTCCCTTGCCTGTCCAGTCAAGAAATTCAGCAAATAGCATTTTCAATTACAATGCTACATTACTTTATAGAAAGCTGTTAGCTTTGGATTATCTCCAGTGAATACCTTATCAGTCCACTTTTGATCCTCCAGCTGCGTTTCTTTCCTTACTCCGATCTACACAGGTGCCTTGGTCTTCTTGCCTAGCTCTTAGTAGAAGTTTTGAGTGGTTTGCGTTCTGGGATTCTCAATGGCTTGAGCGATGTTAGTCATAGTTTTCCAACCACCAGTCATCTTCACTCGATCCTTGAAGTCAGGAGCAGCCGCTGATGACATTCTTTGATACCTTCCTTTAAATGATCTCGAGAAAGACTATTTACTTATGTAAGATTTTAGAAAATTAAGATTGAAATTTTAGTTATAGATAAAGTAAATAGAGATCATAGATTATGATCACTAAGGATTTTACTTGTAATATTTCTCTACTACTGATCTAAGTTTAATGATTTGATAGCCAAGATCTTTGCTAACTTGAGTTATGACGAATCCAGGGATGCTTCCCTTTAAGTCCATCAGAGCTTGGAATTAGCAAAGAGTTCTGTTTGGATTATCCGGGAGAGGGACAAGCCTCCAACCGCCCAACTAAAAGAGAAATAAGAAGTTTAAGAAAAATACTTACATCGAGATGGCCTCTGACGCAATTAGGCTGGGGAGGTTTGAGATCATCTCTTTCTATTGAATCAACCATAGCGTAAATTATGCCATCAGTTGTCTTTTCGGATAATATAACAACATCTTTAATCTTACTTTGTTTATGCTAATCCTAAAAAATAAGTACCGAAGTAAATAAATTAAATATGCAATAATACAGCACTTTAAATCGAGAGAAAGAAAAAAATAATCATTATTAGAGTAAATTATGAACTTCATGTCCTTAATAAGGCTCTTAATCATAATTTTAAATAGCATAATTATGCTATAAGAAGATAGACAAAGTCTCTAGCACTGACAATAGCTACTTTCTTCGTCTTGTGATATTGAATTAGAGTCTGATGAGCAACCACCTCCAAAGCATATCCATCATCATAGTTGTCATCGTAAGACTTTCTGTATTAAAGGTCTCCTATAAATTTGAAGACTTCATCTGGACTTCTGTCTATAACAGCTTCAGCCTTCATTGCTTTCTATCCGTTCTGATCTCTTTACCACACTTTAAGCCCAACCTTTTTATCACCCAAAAGGGCATTTCCAGTCTGGTAAAGCTAAAGCTGCTACATATTTATCGTAGAACTCAGCTATCTTGTCAACATATTCTATAATAGGTCTTACTATCAAAGACTTTTAACTTACTATAGTTCTAAGGCTTGCAAAACTTTTTCCTCGCTTCCCAGTTTCTGATGCAGCGAATCTCTCCTATATTTCCGTATGGGTCAAAATGCTCAGGCAAGGGCTCTATCTTTTCCTCTTCCTCTTCTTGGAATGTCTCTCCTTTAGGCTTGTTGCTTTTACCTTCGATTCTTGAGAAGCTTATTTCTGGCTTCTCTTCCTTAAAGTCCTACTCTATCTATTGCCGATTAGTTCCTGATGTCTCCACGAAGGTTTGAGACAGCTATTTGCTTCGACCTTCCTAGAAGTTTATATCAAGCTACTGACCAGATTGCGAGAATGATCTCTGAGTCTTAAGACCTCCTACTTTGTCGTTGATGTTCACTGATTCATCATCTGTGAATTCGTCAAATGCAGCTTGCTATTGAGTGTTTAAGATTTCACTTTCTTCGAAAGAGAACCTTGTTGACTGGTATTCAAATAATAAATAAGTTTATGTGCACACTCTGGTATTGATAGAACTTATCTAGATTGATGTAGTCTCTCATCGCTTTGACACTTATTTCAGCATATTTTCTTTATGTGTTGATATTCTATGGACTTATCTTTTAAAGCATAGTCAACTTTAACAAAGGACCCTCGATAGAAATAGTTAAATCCAAGACGTAAAACCTCTAGAAGTCGCTATTGTTGCTCGTCTCGCTAATAATGAACTACCTTGGAGAATCTGTATTAATCTGAATTCCATTATCGCAAAACTTAGGTCCAACTACAGTCTTATCATTCCAGTCAATAAACCTGTACTTCAAAAGCTCAGACTACTCATTTATGTAGCCCACTTTCAGCATCTCATCTGAAAACTTTTGATCGTTCTCTATTCTAAGGAAAGACTTCAGTCTCTTATCCCAGATCAGTCTTTTCTTTTCATCTACTAGCATATTCAAAATTTGATCTAAAAGAAGAAATATAAGCTCTAATTTCAGATTTAAAGATCTTGAGAAGCATGAATATAGGTCTAGGTTTTAACGAAGAGATCTTATTCAGGGTTGTGGCTCTCCTTAGAGAGATTCTCCTTCTCTTGAGAGGAGTTAACTTGCTGAATCAGAGTGAACAAAAGGCAGACCGAGACAGCAAATTTGAGAAGAGTAGGAAAAAATCCAAAGGTAAAGGGAAGTAGTTAAAGCACATCTAGCAGAAACAGGATTGAGAAGTATCCTGTGAGATTCAGCATCAGATTATCCCCAGAGATAAATTTTTAATTTTAAATTCTGCTTTTAAATAATGTAGATATTCATCAATGTAGCTGAGAGTCTGTTTTGCTATTTGATAGCTGAGGGCTGACTATGATAGACTAAGTAGTCACCCTTGTCTTTCTTGAGTTGCCATTTTTGGATCTAGAATATTTGTAATTTTTCTTTTATCTATTTTAGCTCTAAGCTGGATAAATGGTTAGACTTGAATCTTGATGAGTAAATTTTGGGAAATTTCTTAGGACTCAGTCTATTTATAATTTAAGAATGAAATTAAAGTAAGATTATTTTTGTGAACGGTTGCTGAAGCTGTTGTTGGAGAAATCCTCTCAGAGTAAACTCTAGCATTTGTAAATTTATGTAAATAATTGTCAACATTGATTATTTAAAGATTTAGGTCCTTTGCAGGCTCCTAGATAGTTTTTTATTAAGAGGTGCATTAAATGAAGTGCTACCGTCCTAGTGTGGTCCCTTGATTTCAGACTGGAAATAGGAATCTTTCCTATCTAGAGATTGAAAAAAGAAAGTGTTTTATATTAAATAAGATTAATGATCAGTTCTCTAAGTTTATCTGTCGAGCTAATTCAAACGGATAACAATCTATAGAGAAGATGCATTTATTTTGAGAATATTGTGAGCCATCGCTCCAGTTCCTTTTGACTTTGAAATGCCATTAAAATTTCACCTACAGAGGGTTGGGTTATACATATCACTCTTTCGTTCATGTTAGAGCCGATTAGTGTCTTAATTCGAGCCAACCTCAGATCAACGAAGGATCTCGTGGCTTGATAAGTTTAATTAAAAATTGAGGCATTCTTATATTTGTGATTGGACTTTTCTTTTTTATAGGAGAAGATCTGGTTTTCGATTATAGCATAACGCTTAACCCAAATAAAGGTAAAATAGTGAATTAAACAATTAATTAATAAAGGCTTTAAATAGTTCAGCGCTCAGATTAAATATTCATTACCTGAGTAGATTAGATCATTTAAGGCTCTCTGTAAAAACCATAATAATAATTATAAATTTTAGAAATACAGCGTACTCCTACAGGGACCATCTCCAGAGGCAATCAATCCTTCGGCTCCTCATATTCCAACATTGGCAGTCTCACTCAATGATCTCTCAACCACAGCTATGACTGCAATGCAAGAAGACACCTCACAGCAAATCCAATTCTTCACAAATGGCTTATAGAGATCCTCACCGCAGAGGTCGCAGCAACAACACAGATCGAGAGCAGGTCTCTTTAACACTTCAGCAATCCTTGATCAGCCAGATCAAAACTTACATAGTCGCCACCTATTAATGTGGTTTGTAGCCCCGGTTGAGGCTGGATAATATCAATTTGCTCACCTCTCGATAGGTGATTGTAGCCCGGAAAGCTGGAGCGAAATGCTCGAATTTCCAATTATTCTTTTCCTTCTTAACTACCTTATAGGCAAGCAGATGATTACGACTCCGCCTCCTCTCAGAAATTAGCAACAGCTCGAGCTGTGCTGGCAATCACAAATCCTTGTCAGTTAGATAGAGCCGAGGTGAAATCAAGCTGCTGATCCTCAAAGTGTTGACCGCCTTGCTGAGTTATCCCAACCCTCACTCTTGGCTAATATCTATAGAAGCACTACCTGACTATTTGAGAGGCTCCGCCTTGGCAATTCAAGGCGCCAATCTATTATGCACTTCGAGCAACTTTCGTCGCCTTTCCACCCTTGCCTAGATTTAGGCGCATTCTCCTTTCTTTGATAGCAAGCCTTGCACAGAACGCAGCTTGGAGGCAATAGAGTGATAGCGCAATGACTCAGGAAGATCAGCCTGGTGCAGATCTTCTGGTCGGCTCAAATAAAGGAGAAAGATTGAAAGACGAGGGATTCCCCTAGAATGAAGGGCTCAGAACGGCTAAGCGTGATAACGTAGCCACTGTTTGAGAGAGTTAACATCCTTCGCTTAACCGAAATCAAGCATGCACTCTTGGAGGCTTTGAAGAATTTAGAATGTGGAATGGAAAGTAAGCCATCAGTGACTCTGCGTGGCTTTGCTCAATAGAGGTCTTGTCTTCACTCGTAGTCATACCCTTCCGGCCTACGAGAGAGTCTTTCTCACTTTGCTATCCTCCTTTGGATTATTTCCTACCTAGACAAAATGAAGCATGGTCAATGCAGGTTGCTCCCAAGGATGGTAAAACCCAGTGGGGATCAATCACCCTATCTTAACCAAAAACATGGTAGGCCCTCTCTTCTAGTAGCAAGAAGATCGATTAGAAGCAGGAGGATTGACAAACCTCTGGGGTAAGTCTGTGATAGGCTTGCTTTCAGGTGCTTACTTTTCGCGCAGAGGAGGCATAACCTACTCTCAAAGCTAGTTGGGTACAACTCTTTAATAGAGAAGAAAGACGGTCAATATTCCGCAAGGTTTCAGCAGCCAAAGCTATGGACGGCACCTGCGGAGTGGCAGGAGATTATATCTACACCCCCTGGATCTCCCCGTTCTCAGATCTTTTGGAGCTCAAGAGCCTCTATCGCATGAGGCAGGCAATTAAGGAAGCTGGCCCTGATCCAATGCCAGGGCAGGCCTGAAATGTGCAACTGAATCCATGCGATGAACTCATGTCTCCTCTGTATGGGCAGCTTCACCTCACAGTCCCTCTTGATGGCTGCGAATACCTTTTCTACTGGAGCTAGCAGGAACTGATAGGGCCCCAAGTAGATGACCGAGAGTTGGAGCAATCGGATGACGCGCAAGGTCTCCTAGCTGCGATGATAAGTGGCGTTGTCGAGGAGGATGCATGTCATGGCCCTCCACTCCAGGCCATCCTTGTCGAGTAGCTCCACGAGCTCCAATAGGAAGCTTGTGATGGTGAGCGAGTTGTTGCGTCCAGAGTGAATCGCATATGCGAGGCGACCGTCGCTGAAGGATGCCGCCACAATGCTAAGTCCATAGACTCGCTGGAGGCAATCACTGTAATGCTTATCCCCTGACCGGCTCCAGCCCTTCCGTGAGTGAGACTGCGTCTAGAGGGAGCTTTCGTCGATGTTGATGAGGATGCGGTCCTCGCCCAGGGCCTTGAGATAATGCGACGCTGCTAGCTGTCGTTGGCAGAGGCAAGCCGCAGTGTTTGTCCTGACATCCAGAGTGTAGACCTTCTTGTACGATAGCCCAATCTTGAGTCTCATAATTCTTCGAAGCCCTGATCCTGATGGTCTGTGGCCCGCCACTGCCTCAAACTCGTCCTGGAGCACTCTCACTGACGCGAGGGGATCTCACTTCTGAATTCTCCTCGAGGCAGCTCGCATCAGCACTAGTTCTCTGCCTCTAGACCTAGAAGTCGCGAAGGAGTTCCTCCTAGTGACAGTGTCCTCCTCTGAAGACAGAAGCCGGTCTAGTGTTGCACGCTTGATAGCAAAGCGTTTCATCAAAGACATCTTGGAACATCCTTCCTACAAATAGAGCTTCCTAATGCGAACCCTCAGATCTTGCCTCTGGGTGCTTCGTTTTGACTTCTGCTGCTGCAGCCGCCTCACCTATATAGAGTTGAAGTAGGCCTAGCCTGAGATGAGGGAATACTTACTCGATAAGGGGCTACCAAAAATTCAGAAGGGACGCCTAAAGGAACGAGCACCTTTGACTCTTCTTCAGGCAGGATATGCTCCGGTATCCTGGATCACTTCCCTCAGTTCTGGATCCCTCGGAGCTTGCATGCCAACTCTCGCATCTCCTCAATCTCGAGCTTGGAGAGGAGGCCTCCTTCGAGGCTGGCACCCCCGATGCTCTCGAGCAGTCGCCGTGGGTCCTAGATCGAGGTGCGGAATCCTTGACCTTCCAATCTAGCCCTGGCACTTTCAGTCCGAGCACTCAGAGCTGATTGAGTCAGTGAGCACAAGGTCCTTGGTACTGGCAATTAGGAGCTGATGAAGATAATGCCAGAGGTCTGGCAAATCTCCATGTCCTCGCTCTCGCAGGAGCTCACTTCCTCAACTGCATTCGCTTCCTCCTGAGGCGCTTGATTCCTCAAAGGTCGTTGGGGTCCCCCTCAGATGAAACCCTCCAGCGTGGTTTGGAGGAGTTGCTTTGGCTACTATCTAGACCTACAGGAGCAGGGAGTTAAACCTCATTATGGGAGAGTGAATACTAAAGGGAGGATTCATTTTAGCGCCTCCGACCTTACATTATGATTGCGCCCTATTTAGTAAGATTAATAGTTATTAATATAATTATAGCCCTTACCACGAAGGCTTCGATTAAGCACTCAGCTATTATTATACCAAGAAGCGATGTAACCACAACTCACGCAGATTCACGTCAACGAGGTGAGACAAAAGATAGGCAGCAAGAAGGAGCTATACGACTTCCTCTGTCAAGAGTGCGGAGCCTACCTGCCCAAGCTGAACTGTTCCAATATCTACTTCTTCAGGAGCATCCTCACTGGGGATAAGGAGGTAAGCTTCAACCCTTGACATGTATAGTACCTGAAGCGCAGCGACGTGATCGTAGCTGCAGTGCCCCAGATCGAGGGCCTCACCGCCGAGGACTTCCTCGACTTTGCGCAAGGCAGGCCATCTCTCCTCAGGTACTTGCCGGACCAGTGCGACTGGCTACACTTGGACAAGAAGTGGATCACCGACGTCTTGCTCTCGCTGGACACAGACGGGGTCAACCAGATGATCCGGAGCGCAAAGCAG